>JAZGTJ010002169.1:0-45032 GCA_036877575.1 Botia almorhae
CTATACCGGTGACAATAAAAGGCTAAGTTCTGCTTAGAACTGCACCTGAGATTTTCACCATCGTTGTATTTGTGTATGTGGTGACGTGACAATACACTGACAAACATACTAAGATACAGGACATCTGACTGCACAGAAGGGCACAAATTTAACTCCAAATAATAAATAAAAGACGGCTGCTGACAATGACCTAACGACACTGTTCTTTATCCTTGCCAAGATAAACAGCTTTGTTGAGGGTGATGAAGGGTTTGTATTATGATTTTATCCAAATGAAGGTCGGCAAAAAGAAGCTAGTAACACAGTTTCTCACGATACAAAACACACGATGGTGAACCACAGATCATGGCAAAAATAGCCATTTGTCTCTGAGGTTTTACACGTGACCTGTGGCGCAGTTTTTAGCAAACCAACCTGTAACGCTCAAGGTCCAAATGAAACTAAACGATTGTGTTTCGCTGTACACTGACAGATCCACTGATAAACCGCTTAAACACTATAAAAACAGAACTGAATTAAAGTCTAACGTTTACAGCATTTACACCTGGAAATTAAATGTAACACCTTTTAAGTGTTCCTACAGCTTACAGGGAATGTTCTTAGAATGTTCTCTAAAAGTTCTCTCCAAGTTACCAAAAAATGGTTTTAATGTTCCTTTAATGTTATATACCATATCTATCATAAACGTTATTCTGAAGTAGTCGGTGAACTATTTTAAAAATATATAAAATAAAAAAAATAAAAAGCAGAATAGAAGAAGGCTTGAATAACGTTGTAATAACCAAGCAATAATGTTAATAAAACGGCTTTAAAAAAAGGACGTTTTGAATGTTCCTAGAATTTCCAAAATCTTCGGGCTTTACAAAATGTACTTTTAATTTATTGGATACAATTTTTTTGACCAGTTTTTGGTGTCAAAAACGTTCTGCTCCTTTAAAACCTAAAACCGAATCTAGTGTTAATGCAAAAAACAGCCTGTGATTTTGAGGCAGAGGAACACACGTGTGTCATGGACAGCAGTCTGCTGCTGATGAAGAGTCTTCAACAGCTGATGAACAGCTTTGGGATCAGTCAAAACAACTGAAGGTTGCTGAGCATCCAAAAACTCGTGTAATCTCATGGATTTTATATACAATGAACCAGGGCTGTTTAACTCCAGTATGGGAGGGCCTCTGTGCTACTGTGTTCAGTACCAACCCTGAACAAACATGTCAGAACACACAGAACTGTCAGGTAAGACTTTCACTGTTCACGACTGGAGCTGATCTCTGCGAGACAGTGTTGGAGTTGTTCTGGAGTTGTTACTGGAGTGGTACTGGAGTTAATTAGTTCTGGTTTAGCCCTGGTTTCTAAGATACGTGAGTTTTTGAATGCTGAACAGTCAAAAGTTACATAGGATTAAACGAAAACTTCAAGAAAAGGACAGCGGCCCTTTAAGATCGGAGCTGAACAGCTTTAAATAAACCATAAACCATATATTCAATACATTCAAACCAGTGCGAGATGATGAAACAGTCTTTGTGCTGCTGGTGTGAAGGGAATAAATGATTACTTTTAAAGTTTCACATCACGCTTGCACTTCCTCTCGGACAATAAAAGCTTTGATGATGTCGTTTCGAGTTACGGTAGGTTAAGGAAAGTTGTGAAGCAAACGACTGAAATCTCACCGGCGTGTTAAAGAACAGATATTGTTACAATAAACAATAAAAACAAACGTAACCCAAGATTTACATTCGGTTAAAGCGGCACGTATCCATGACAACATTTTTCCAGCATCTAGATCAACTATTACTAGGGCATTGCCCTGCAGTGGTCAAGGTGATCTGAGTGGTTGGTTAGCAGCCTGCTCCATGTGGCTGTTAGGGTATTGCTTTGGCTGCTAACTAGTTTCCCCAGTGCAAGTTCACGAGAGTCCAGCTGCTTAAAAAGTTCACGGCACAGCTTCCCACAACAGCTGCACAACTTATCATTAGCATTCAAACACACACGCACACATGGTGCAGAACAAGTTACTGCATTTGAGAGCAAAACTAATTATACTCATAAATTACGTTTGTATTTTTTTTTAAATGCTAGTAAAAATCCTTCTTAATGTTGCTTTAAAAACAAAATTAAAAGCAACTGATAGCAAAACTGTTCGCACTGTGCGTGAAACTTTGTTTGTCTTTGCACTGTTTATTGTTATTACAAATTCAGTGTGTTTGATAAAAATAGAGAAATATAATTCAATTGCCTCTGACAACATGTGACACACTTGTTGAAAAATGCAGAAGCAAACAGTGATTTTAATATTAAGAAAGAACAAAACGTGAAAAATCTCACTGTTTTCCAAAACATCCTACAGCTTTTGTGTGCCAAAGACAAGCGCAGCTTTTACCCAAAATACTACAGTGATTTAAAGCAATTCTACAAGTTTTCTATATTATTATGACTGAACTACATGTCAACTGGGCGGTAAAACAATGCAAAACCTGCTCATTGTTTCTTGCCTAAATCCTGCAAATCAACAACAATAATAACGTTCTCCTAAATTAGCTCAGCCCACTTCCCATGAACCCGGCGTTCCCCGGAACTTTTCCTCAGGGAAAACTCAACCGGCCCTCTTTACATTGAATGCTACAGGAAAGGTGTGAGGTATTTTTTCAAAGGTTCTTAATGTCACAAGCCTTTGTGTGTTAACATCACCTCTGCTTACAAAGACACCAGCTGGTGGTTTTCCAAAACGTTGAGCTTTCCATCTAACTCAGACAGAAGCATTTTAGAAGGGTTAAAGGAACAGCTTACCCGAATGAAACCATGTTTTATTCACTCGTGTTGTTAAAAGCCCAATTCTGTTATATTTTCCTTGTCCAGCAAAGTCTTCATCGTTATTCGAAGGCTAATCACATGACTGAAAATTACTGTAACAAAACTTATTTGTGTTGCACAAAAGCAGTCTTCAGATGCAGTATGATTTAAGGGTGAGCAAACAATGACATCGTTTGCATTTTTAGATCCATTTTACCTTTAAAGTCTCACGGCTGCAGATATCTCGGCACGTTCAGGCAAATGAAGGCGGTAACTTGAATCGGTTAGGAATTTCGGGTGATGAAACTTCATGTATCTTACAGAAGGCTTAATATAGCAGAATGAAAATAAAGACTGACTCACGGCACGTTCAAACCACACTGATGCGACAACGAGAAAAGCATTTAAACCATGAAACTATTATTAGACGACATGCAACATCGTGTTCGTTTCTTCCTAGATGCTCAGACTGAATACTGCACGTAATGCAAATCAAACTCTCTTAACCAGTTACAGATTTCCAGCAATAAGAAAAGTCTCTTTGGCACAACTGACTAGAACACACATGTGTCTAACAGGTCACACATGCTGGTGTGCTTGTGGTTGGTTAGTTCTCTGAAAGGCTTTCAGAAAACACAAGCTTACCATTGGCCCACTTCCCCAATAAAATGTATTCAGAAACACTTCTCGTAAATAAAATCCAATCCAATGATTCCTGGCAACACGTCACATTTGACAGAACCAGTACAGTGTTGGATACACACATGGGCCCAAACATGTGAAGTGGAACGAGTGGGCCACACCCCTGCGCTCTGAAACAAGGTAAGGAAGTACTTTCTGAAGTTCATGGTTTAAACGGGAACCTGTCTCATGAGAACCACATGTAATCACATTAGAAAAGATAAAGCTCACATCGTATCTAACATAAGCATGTACCCAGTTCACTCCCATGCAGACCAGATCACATTTGTTTAGGCCAAATACTGTACTGTTAAGACTTAAATACAGTTTTCCATAGTTGAATCTACGTCATTTAAACTAGGGTTAATGTAAACTCTAGTTTAGACTACGTTTCTGTAAATCCATAATGAACAGTTACAGAAGTATTCGGTAGCACACTAATAAGTGCTGCACTGTTAGTCCACATGGATAATCTCGTATATAAGAAGTTTAAGATATAAAAACATCAACTATTCAATCACATACGTGTCAATCCAGCATGCACACACATTTTACAATAAAACAGCAAGATGTAACGTTTCGTCATCCGTTTGGGTGCAAATGCACGTCTTACGACAAGTCTTACGCTAAGTTTCTTTGCTGGCAACGGTTAGCTGCTAACTAGCTGGTTACTAAATATATATCACCGGGACAGTCACGGCATGTTTCAAGCACGTTATGTTACCGAGAGCATGACCGTGTCACACGTCAGAAAGATCACGTTACCGTCAAGAGCTGAAACTGAAGCAGCAACAACAACGAGCGACAAGACACACTGCTGACAAACTAAACTCAAGTAAAACCAGCATGAAAACAGAGAATCGTCTCGTCTCACCAGTCCAAACAGACGCTTCGCGCTGCACAGGCTGTTAGTAAACAAACTCCGCGTTCATAGTTCAGCCGCTCCCGGAGAACAGACGAGACTCGGGTTCAAGCTCTCGCCGCGAGCCGAGCGGAGCAACGCGCATGCGTGCTTGCGTTTGCTTGACGTGCAGCTGCGGTTCAGGGTTCGAGTTGCACCGTCACGTCCACTGCAGTGTTTATACACAAATGTGGTCTATTAGGAAAGAATGTTTAATCTTTAAAACAATAATTTAACATTTGACAGCGAATGAAGTTTTCTTGTATACTTTAAGATTTGAATGTATATATGAACTTACGTGTAGATCCACATTTTTTATAAACGTAGATATGCATCAAAAAGTTGAAATTTACTTTTAATCTTTTGCAAAGATGTAGAGAGATTTCTCTGCACCCGCTTGCAAATCACATGGAAACAAAATAAGACGGAATTGCTGCGTTCAAACACTTAGTTTCATATCCAAACATTTCTCTTGTATAATAACTACAATCATTTCTGACGTAAACTGTTTGCAGAAGTCAGGGGTGAGTTGTTGTGTTGCTCCCTCTAGCGGTCACAATCCATTACTGCCTCTTTAGTTAAAATTGAGGTCTTTTCATATCTGAAATCAGTATAAACTTTATATAGGTTTCATTTTATTCTAATGAAATAAAATAAACATTTACAGTGCTGACAAAATGAGAAATATTTGAATTATATAATTAAAACCTCGAATGTTTCATTGCAGATTTTGGTATTTTGGCACATGTGAGCACAGTTTGAGATCTAGGCGAGACACTTGTGAGATTATTTTTTTGGCTGGAGAAAAATCTGTTAAACAAGACAGATTAAAACAGACATTACAGACATATACAACATTAAGTTTTACCCGCTGATCATCGCATTTGCATGTTGTGTGTGTCAGAGGTGATAAATTATGTTTCCCAAAAGAACACACACACATTGACACCTGAGCTATAACTGCTCATTAATGTCTCATCAACGTCGCAATAAAACAGCTAGCGTTTACATCAAGAGCTATTGCATTACAACGCAGTTGATTCAGATGATAATGCTGCGTTTCTATCTCTGTTTGACAGGCAATCTATAAAACCGCCAGCGGTACGTGGTCTGTGCAGCAAATCTATTCTGCCAGAAACAAGCCTGTTTGCACTGAAGGCTGTAATTTCTGCGCAAAGATGGCGTGATGTGATGTTTTGACCATCATACAACAGAAGACACCTGCGACAGACTGCCCAGCTAATCAATTTATGTTGTAAGAACATTTGCCTGTTTCCAAGTAACAAAAATATTATAAATATTATTTTGAATGTTCTAGGAATGTTCAACACAGTTTTTTAGACGTTGCATTAATGTTTATTGTGTGGTTGTTTCTAAGAATGTTATTCAAGCATTTTTTAAAATTCTGTAACTTTTCAAAACGTTCCGCTAACAACCTAAGGATAACGTTTTCGATATATGATTTATACCATTGACAAATTGTTTCGCTAGTGTTACGGCAAGAACATTTTTGATTACTTTAAGAGAACTTTTAGAGAACGTTCACCCATGTTATGAGAACGTTCCCTGTTAGCTGGGTATGGCGTAGCTCACGTCACCCTGCGTAGCTTTTCTGTGCCTCCTGAATCTCACGAGGCCGAGTGTGCCAGGCAGCAAACATCTACTTAATCAGAAACCGGCAAAGATTTTAAAATCCTCAGATGTAAAACGTTAAATTGTCGTAATTTTTGCTGCTTTTCTCGTAAGGAAGTACAACTAGTTATTTAAAAGGAGGGTGAGGGGGTATAAATGGTCAGAAATGTCAGGCTGCTGCGGTTGGGTCAGGCAGTTCACAGTAAGACCGAGTCTCAGATCCCTTAAATACATTTGGTTCCATCGACTCCATGATGTGATAAAGGCTGCAAACGGCCCGCGGCGCTGATGACTGCGTGACCCTCGTCTTCATTGGTCAGAGATGAGGCTGAGATTGCACCTCCTAACACACCCACTACCCAGCCAACAGGGAATGTTTCCAAAACATTGGCTAACGCTCTCTAAACATTCTCTCAGAGTTGTCCGAAAGCGTTCCTGCGGTGAAGTTAATAGAACGCTTTGTGTTACATATCATATAAATAAAAACGTTAAACTTACATTGTGGAATATTTAAATAATGTTATTAAATAAAACTGAATTTAATCATGTTAATTACGTTAACACAACGTCCACATAACTGGGTGTCTTGAACATTCCAAGAACTTTCAAAATAACACTTAACGTTTTTGTTACTTAATGGAAACATTAGGGAAATGTTCTTACAACCTAAACGTGTGTGCTGGGTATCCTCCAATCGTCTGTGCGTACTCATAAGGAAAGCCAATGACTGTCTGCCCAATTTATGTTTGCCAAACTGAATGTGAAAATGAGCAGTCGGACAAATGACCTTTGCCCTGTATATTCACTGTCTGTACATATAATGGTGGAATTGAGTTCGACTGAAGTGGTCTGACCTGAGAGGATTATTGATACACACAGACTACAGCATACAGACAGCCTGTCCACGCATGCCCTGGTCTCCATTAGGACCTTTTACCTTAACTCTGCTGTAATGGCTCGGCCTGGAGACATGATGAGGGTTCGAGGCACTTGTGTGAGTGTAAGAGGCTCTTATGGACTTGTGCCACAGCTGCACTCATTATGATAAGGAAGTGGACGTCGTCAATGAGAGCATTGACACGCACTGCTCCGACGTCACAAACATAGCCTCCTATATTTACCGAAATGGCATCGACCTGGTGTTATGATGTCATCAGCTCTCCGGTCACGCAGCGTTTCAAAGGCAATTTACTCACATCTGCTCCGATGAGCAATTTCAGACACAACGTGTTATTTGTGTTGGTTTGTTTCACACGTTGCACGACAGGAAAGCCGACATGTAAACGCCACTCTGCCCTCTGCCGTGATCTCTCGTACCTTGTCATCTCACAATCTCTCCGTCACTCAAATCCGTACAAATGAGAAAAGGTCAAAGCGCATTTTCAAGGGTCCGTTTAGTACTTATAATGAGAATCCACAAACTCAGGACAAGCTTGAGTCTTCGACTACATCGTGTATGTAAAAATGTACATTTCTGTAAAATGTGCTGCCACAAATGAATTTGCCCTAAATATTTAACAACTGATAATATTTATGATCATTTGTTACAGTAATAAGAGCTCAATAAGACTCATATAAGAGCTCATTTGACCTGGGTCAGCAAGCAACAACCTAGCAACACAGAATACACTAGCAACCACCTAGCTATGATCTTAGTATGCTAAGTGCGCACTACACAACAGTGCTTACACAGCTTGCAGACTGGGTGCTTCAATAACAAGAAAATGCTGTTTTTTGACTAATATCTCTGACTAACTGAATGTCAGTTCATGACTGGAGGCTGACTGGAAATTAATTCCTTCTGTTTTAAAGACGGAGGATCATAGATTAGTGTCGGTGAATGATCAAACATTTATATGGCTCGTGAATGTTTAAAAAAGACATTACAGAACGTCGTTTGTTGTATTGCTTCTTTCTTATCATAAAAGAAGATTTGAGGGCAAGAAACAACAGGAAGGAGATAAGACAGGAAAGCGCCGCGCATTCGACGGCAAGAAAATGACAGAGTTTAATTAGGAGGTGCGTCTGTGGGCTCCGAGCTTTCGTAATTATCACATTCGGTTTGCTTGTAGCCGGCGGCACAGGCTGCACATGGTGCCATTACGAAAGGTAAATTCAATAACACGCTTCCACTCGGAGAAGGTTCTGGACTAAAGGGAGGGGAGGAGGCAGTGCTGCTGTACCAAAAAATGCCCTCAGGTGAGAGTTTGTGCTACAACATGAATGTACTGGACTACCAGCAACAGCAAAACAAAGGTTTTCACACTGAACGGGGTCAAAGTTTAACTGACTTCAGTGACGGTGGTTAAATTTTTTTAATTGTCCAAAATGATCTGCATTTAAAGATATATATTCATATAACAGTATTTAGAGCACTGACTGATGCTGTCAGGATGTGAACCGTCTTTAAGTACTACAGGAGTGAATGTCACTGCTTAGGAACTGCTTAGGAACCAACGCAGTCCTGTGCACGCGGTCACGACACAAGCGGCTCAAATCACCTCAGACAAATTACATGTGTGAAATGTGATGGAGGTGCACTTTCCGTGATTAGCCGTTTTGCATGGCAGCTGTATTGTGACACACTGAAGCACAATTACAGTACGCCGACGGCTAATTACATCCACACACGCATCACAAAAGCGATTAGCGAAACGCAAGGTGCAGATATGGCTTTTGTGATCAGACGTCAGAAATACTAGTCCACTGTTCCAAACGTGTCAACTGGTTGCACGCTAATAAAATGGCCGCCTCTCTATATATTTATGCAACGTTCATATTTCAACATTTACACATTTAAACGTCCTCGATGAACAATACAAAACCTCCAGAAATCACACGTTACCTCAGGGTCTCATAGCCCTGATACAGTTCCACTCGTCACATTTGTACGTTATTGTCACAGCATTAAATATTCATTGTTATGGTTATTAAGTAATATAATTGATGACATTTAATATCATATTTATGTGTTGTTGCTGTCGATTTGTGCATCTAATGAGCCCTGTCAAGACTAAAAGTAACATTCAATAAAAAAACGAGCACAAGCAGAAAAGAATGAAACATTCTGAGGGGTGAGGAACAATCGTCCAGCTGTGAGTGTGCAGCAATTACTCTGTCTGACGTCTAACAATTACGTCGCGCGCCTCTTTCTGGAGGAGGCGACCATCCAATCAATGCATAATTGTGATAACCGTCATCCTTATACAGGTGTGGGTTCCGCTGTAACTTACAGAACACAAAGAAAAAATGAACAGTTGGTCGAACGATGTCATCAACGATGTCATCAACGGCATTTAGAACAAAGACGATGATGATCGGTCGGTGTATCACATGATTCACGGGCAACCAATGATTCTCAAACGTTTGCTACATATTACATAGCAGTCAACACTCACACAAATTAAAAGCTCGCCTTGTACACTTACTAGAGCTCAGCTACACTTCACCTGTTGCAGTGCAACCTACATAAAAACACCGAAAAAAGTGTGCATGGATTAATTGTGTGTTTGTTTTATCTTTTGTCATCGTCTGTCCCTCCCTGTGACTCTTTCACTGCACAGCCCCGAGGGTACATAAGCACACTTTAGCATTTCCACCCGGTCTGCTGGAGATACAACCCTGCTGTGCCCGACCGGCTATCCAGGCCAAGATTTCTGGTAATCTGTATTTAGTCTCCACAATCCCTCAGGCATCACGCATTATGTTCTTAATCATTTAATATATCAAAGTGTTCAGAGCTGAAGGAGCTTCTGATGCTAAAACAGACTTTCAGCACGATTTAATTCACCGAGCCAAATGGCAACAGATTTTCGTTTGAGCTGATAAAGTGTCTAAATTTTTCACAGTTGACTTTTGTTTTCTGTTGTTTGAAGGGATTTAATTACGCTCTGCTCATACAAAGATAAGCGACATTTTGAAATGTCTTTAGTTCTAAATACTGCTTTTGGTGACATACCGACTATACTGGAAAGAAAAAAATGAACTGCTCATGTAAACTATTTTAATACGTTAAAATAATATTGAATTTAAAACAATTAATAATGTTGTGGAAATCTAAATATTCACCGATTTTATATAATGGACAGTTCCGGTTCTGCATCCTGATCCGTACAGCATTCCAGCTTTGCTAATATAAATAGTAACAGCTATGAATCGAAACAGCTGTTAACTTAAACACAGTATGTATCACTGCTCAGGGTTCAAAGAGGGCATCTGTTACCTTTGTTTGACAATTTAAGCAATCAATGATCTCATTGAAACAATCAATAAACAATCAATACACTCTTTAAAATAAGGTGCTTCATAATGCCATAGAACAAACATTTTTGGCTGCATGGTTCCATAAAAAACTCTTTAACATGCATAGAACCTTTCTGTTTCACAAAGGGTTCTTTATTGTGGAAAAAGGTTCTTTAGACTATAAAAAGGTAAGAAAGAAATGGTTCTTTCATAAACCTTTGACTGAATGGTTCTTTGGGGAAAGGAACTATTTTGGAACTATTTTATCACCATGTAGAACCTTTGAAGAACCTTTATTTTTAAGAGTGTAGATGAACATTTGGTAATCTAATATGTATATATGGATCACATTATAATCAGATTACACAGAAGCTGGAAGTGTAATGAACACAGTATTTCTGTTTAGACTAAAATAAATTTTATATGTTTGGGAAATTATGCTTTTGGATGATAGATCCTGTAAAAAAGCTTTATGTTTGACAAACAGAGCTTTGATAAAATTAAATTATGGGATGTTAGACAGCCAAATGGGTTACATTTATGCATTACATATTACAGAATAAACTAAATTCAGATCTATAGAATACAATTTAAAGTAATCCTCCTCCTAACATATCATAAATGTAAGACCCTCCGGGTGGACAGGTGATGTTTAAGGGTCTGGTCTGCTGAAACAAAGGCTGGGGGGTTCAATCCTTTGTATGGATGATTTATAATCCTGCTTTTGTATCTTGACCACAGATAACTTTAGAGACATTTCCACTCCATGTACTGTACAATAAGTCACCTTGGATTAAAAAGCGTCTATTAAATGTCAAGGTATCAAAACTTGCACGGAGTGTGTGAACCTGCACAGGTAAGAAGATTCAAATAAGGAAAATAAAACAATAGCTTATTTCATACTTGTTTTTTTTTTTTGCTTTCAGAGATGTATCAATGAACCTTAAAAAAAAGTCAAACATTTTCTACTGTAGCGAAATGTGCAAAATCTCTATTTGCCCAGGTGAGGCTCAACAAAAATTATATTATATTACAAAAACATTATATTTTTTAGTTAATGTCAGCGACAGTCATTTGTTCTAAATAAAAATAAATATAAATGTAAAATGATAGTGTGGCTGAAGCGAGCCGCGCGCGCTGAACATGTAAACAGACAGTTACGCAGCAATTATTATGAATGTGATGTGAGAAGCTTCAAGAAAAGGAGGAGATCAGTTTGAGGAGATCAGTTTGACGTCAGTGAACAGAAACCACCTCTATAAATAAGGGAGAAAGCTGAGCAGAGATGGAAGAAATTGGCCCGCGATCCCACGAAACCACAAGACACTTCCGACTGTCTTTTGAACATGCAGAAAACAAGCAGCAGCTCCGCATCTTCCACCAAGAGCGTCGGGAGAGCCGCGTCTGAACTCGAGCGCTCGGACTCCATCACGGTATGACCTTCTGTCCACACTCTTCATTTCTCATGTGTATAACTGACATACAGAGTCTGTTATCAGTGTTTATTAAACTTAATCTGGAGTTTGGTAATGAAAACTGAATAGATCGCGATCAATTAATCCACACAGATGCACAGACGCAAATACATAGTGACCCTAAATAGTTTTGGGACTTTTTAGCAATTCAAAATATTTAATTTATATTATATAATATTTCACAAAAAATTAGACGTTATCGATTTTGGTGGATTATGTTCGCGTGATGAATTGTACCTGCAGTTACTTTGCTACGAGACCCGAGTAAACTTGAGGGGAGTTGACGTCATACCTCCATTATAATCATTTAGGCACGAGCTGGCTAATAATTAATAGCAAAAACGTCTATGTTCTGGAAAAATAACTCTTGTTTTAATAAATGCATACAAAAATAAAATAATAATGTGGATTATATCCAAATACTTTTTGGGGCCACTGCAAATGGTAGTAAATCGTGTCTTCGATAGCGCTCTGCAACAGCTAATATGACCGACTATTTAATGTGTGACAACATTAGAAATGTATTATTTATCGTCTGTCTTTTGGGTGAATCAAGCAGCTAATTATTTATTTATACTTTAATTTTATTGCGTATTGTGTAGCCACTGAAATGTCTGCGTAAGGACGTCTATTCAAAAGCCCAAAGCTGTGCGTAAAAGCGGAGTTTCCGTTTTACGCACAGCTTTGCGCAGTGACCGTCACTATGGAAAGCACTTGAGAAGCGACTGTATGATTAAGTCTAAGCTATATGACAGGTTTACATAGACTGCATTGAAGTTCTTATGCGCTTTTGGCGATGTAAATCACCTCCGACCGATGTGAAGGTAAGCCGGGTTAAATTATTACGCCCAGTTGGCACCTTTTAACCGAAGCAACACACCTCGTTAAACGTCGTGTTTCCTCCAAACAGTCGCAGAAGTTTGTGGGAAGGCGGCAGAGTTTGATCGAGGACGCGCGTAAGGAACGAGAGGCGGCGGCCGCGGCGGCGGAGGCTGCAGGGCTGAGCGAGCGGATAGTGTTTGAGGAGAGCGACGGAAAAGCTTTGCTCAGTCTCTTCTTCTCTCTGAGAAGCTCCAAGAGTCCAGCGCTGTCCCGCACTCTGAAAGTGTTTGAGGTAAACCAGATGAGATTTGACGGGAAAAGGCAGTCAAAAAAAACAGCCAAGCAGGATATTAATGTAATCTGTGAATAAATAAACCTTAAAATCTTTTGTTTGGATTAATAAGGATTAAAATATTTATAATTGTATCCAAATTATTTCAATTTTTTTATTATATCAATTATCTTACTTTTTTGCCATTTTTGACAATATGTACTTAAGTCTTTTGAATCAAATGTCAGCTATTAGTTATAAGTCATAAGTTCCAATGATCAAATAATAATTACATTTTGGATATATTTTTATATATTTGAACATTTTTAATTGTTATGTATTTAAATTATTACTAACCTAAAAACGTAATTACATTTTAAACATCGTGTCTGTGCATTCACCAATGATAAACATGGTTCCTTTTTTTGACCCAACTGCATTAATGCAACATTGTTATTACTTAAAATACAAGATAAATGCTTTAGCTCTTTACCGTACTTCATAACCGTGACAACCGAATGCCACAGACCTTTGAAGCCAAGATCCACCATCTGGAGACAAGACCCAGCCGGAGGCCTAAAGACGGACTGGAGGAGCTGGAATATTACGTTCAGTGTGAGGTGCATCTGTCAGACGTCCGTACGCTGGTCAGCTCGCTGAGGAGAAGCGCAGAGGACGTCAAAACCACCAACGAGGTGAAATGTACGTCTGCTGAAGTCTTATGGAGCTCTTCTTCTCTTGTTTTGATAGTAAGTCATGCTTCCGTTCTGTATCCTCAGTTCACTGGTTTCCCCGGAAAATTGCGGAACTGGATAAATGCCATCACCTGGTCACCAAATTTGATCCGGATTTGGATCAGGATCATCCGGTTAGTGGCGGATTAGCGCTTTCCCTAGTCATAAAAGACATCTTCATTATTCATATTAAAATATCATTTTGTCGTGTCTTTATTGTTTGGTCTTGTCTGAAACTAGAAGTTTGAAGAAAAGCTCAAATCTTGCCTAAGATCGAATGAACGAAATATTATTATGTTTGGCGGAGGAAAGCGAATCCAAATGTTTTCTAGCTGCTAGTCCTGAGGTTTAAATTTTTTTTTTTTTGCAGGGCTTCACTGACCCTGTTTACAGAAACCGCCGGAAGATGATCGGAAACATCGCCTTCAAATACAAACAGTACGTTCACAACATTTACTCTTGCCTTTCTGGACACATCAGATATAGATGTTTAAATGACACCCATTTCTTTCCAGAGGAGAGATGATTCCCAGAGTGGAATACACGGAAGAGGAAATCGGAACATGGTGAGTTCGGTTCCAGTCCGTTTCTGATTATTGCACTGGAATAATCAACCAATCACAGATCCATAAGTTCTCAAGTATTCCCAGAAGGTGTGTTTCCATACTGCATGTTTCTGTAGCATGATCACTTCTCACCTGCAGCCAAATGTGTGTCCGCACAGGCGCGCGGTTTACTCCACCCTCCGAGATCTGTACGTCACCCACGCCTGCAGTGAACATATAGAGGTATTCCAGTTACTGGAGAAACACTGCGGCTACAGTCCGGATAACATTCCCCAGCTGGAGGATGTGTCGCGCTTCCTGAAAGGTATGAATCACATTATATAATCAACAACCAACAGAAACCTTAAACTATTTAATTATACAATCCATGTTGTTTTGCTGTTTTTTTTTCATATAGACTGTGACAAAGTGATTTAGTGAATTTAAATGATTGGCTCTTGCTCATTGGCCACCAACTTTAAACTTTATCACATTAAACTTTATCGCTAACATTAAACACCCTAGAAACCACCTAGCAATGCTTTAGAAATCGTCCAGAGCAACCTAGCAACCAAACATAACACCGTAGCAACCCCTTAGCAACAGCATAGCAATGCCGTTTTAACATCAGCCATGCACCATTCACAAAATGTGAGGGGCAATTCAAAATCCACAATGCAAACAATGATTTTAGGAGATTATTGTGTACCTTCCTCTCTCTACCATTTATCCTCTCTCTCTCTTTGATAAAGAGCGCACTGGGTTCCAGCTGAGGCCTGTGGCAGGACTCCTCTCTGCACGAGACTTTTTGGCAAGTCTGGCGTTCCGTGTGTTCCAGTGTACGCAGTACATACGGCACGCCTCGTCACCCATGCACTCCCCAGAACCGTAAGAAACTTCCCGTCAAACATTTGACTGAAATCCAAACCCTGAAGCCCAAAACAATGAACAGGCAGAATGCCTTCTGATTGGCTAAGAAAGTGCAAGCCACTCCCCTTGCACTTTTGGCCATTTACACAGACTTTAATTAAATGTGTTTCATAAGAGAATCTGATTTCATGATATATGTGTATTATTTTAACAAATTATAAGGGAGAGAAAAGTCTAAATTAAATCAAGGACAAAATTAAAACTGTCATTAGTTTGTTACACTTTTTGAATTTACTTTCCTGTGAGGAAATCTTTAAAAACTTCACAGAAATTATGGTCACAAACTTAAAGGATGAAAACATTTATAGCTGACGATTACATGTAAAGATAAAGTTTGTATTATTAGGATTATGTAACATTCTGAGCTAACACACCACGTTTGATTCGTATGCTTCTCTTTATAGAGATTGTGTCCATGAACTTCTTGGTCATGTACCGATGTTAGCTGATAAAACATTTGCGCAGTTTTCTCAGGTAAAAACATCTCCTGCACGTTCCACAGATTCCAGATGTTGATTTAAACGCTAACCTCTGAAATCTTGCTGTCGAATTTCAGAGTATTGGCCTGGCATCTCTCGGAGCCTCGGACGAAGATATCGAAAAATTATCAACAGTGAGTACGAATCATCTCACGTCTTTGTCATGAAAATTCTGCATCTGCGCTAAATAACGCCGGTCGTGTTTCTGTGTGTTTTAAGCTGTACTGGTTCACTGTGGAGTTTGGACTGTGTAAACAGGGAGGAGTGATTAAAGCGTACGGAGCAGGGCTGCTCTCGTCCTACGGGGAGCTGCTGGTACGTGTCAGTTATTTCAATGGATTTTGGCCTGTTTCATTACGTCAGTGTTTGGCATGTAATGCTGTTTGTTTTCCCAGCATTCCCTCTCCGATGAACCCGACAGACGAGAGTTTGATCCGCAGATTGTGGCTGTCCAGCCGTACCAAGACCAAACCTACCAGCCGGTTTATTTTGTGTCTGAGAGCTTTTCTGATGCCACAGAAAAACTGAGGTTAGTTACTGGTTGGTTTGACTACCATGTAATTAGTTAAAAAGAAACAAATATAGTAGATGTACAAACAAATGAATAATTAATTTTAAGTGTTTTAGCAAAGATTAAAATACTAAATTATAAGTTTTTATAACAATCCTTAGTTTATGTAAATAAATGTAAAATTAGGATTATTTTGCATACATTTGAATTTGTTGACCTAATTGTTAGACATTGAATAACGAAATTGTAATTTATCATTGTGATAATTTCAATTATAAATGAAGTGTATATTTATGATAAATACAAAACTGTTTTTTCTTACAACAGAGCGTATGTGACCCACATCAAGCGACCGTTCTCTGTGCGCTTTGACCCGTACACAGACAGCATAGAGGTGCTGGACAACCCCCTGAAAGTCAAGCTGGGTCTGGAGTCCATCAGAGACGAGCTGAAGATCCTCACAGACGCTCTGAATGTGCTGGCTTGACTCGTGCGCGACCAGCCGGTCAGCTGTGCCGGTCAGCTGTGCCGTTCCTCTGTGCCGTTCCTCTGTGCCGTTCCTCTGTGCTTCATGTCATGGTTTCATCGTGCTTCTGTGCGTCAGTGAGCACCTGCTGATACAAAAGTCGATTTAAAAAGTCGGACGCCAAACGGATCACAAATTTAAAAAACTTCAATGGACAGAAATTGTGCCGATACAACAATCATTTTTTAACCACAGACCATATACGGTATAAATTAATGAAAGTTATTAAAGCTACTACGTTTAAATGTTATTTATGAAATATTTCCAGATGCCGTCGTTATCTGAATTAAATTAAAGAAAAAAGTATAGCATATATACAAATATGTATAATCAAATTCAAATAATGAATGTATTAATTAAAAATGTATATTCTCCTACAGATATTAAGTAGACATATTTTATTAACTCTAAATCTCTTCTCGTCATTCACAGAACAACACCGGCGTACCGAATGTTTCTTATGTTTTTTCTAGAAAAAAACGAAATATCTGCAGTGAAAAAATGTGGTAACATCATTTCCATAACCCAAAATAAAGTTCAAAGGCAAGACGATCACGTGACACGCTGCGTACGTGTGTTCATCATCATATTCGGTAATGACAAAAATATCCCAAACCAGCCTTTCTTTGTTTCCACCGTTGTGTTTAATTTAGTATTTTTTAAAGAACATGCCTTTGTAGAATAAAACTGAAGTCTGGAAGATGTTTGGAAAGACACATTTGGACATTTTTGCTGGTTGACCAGATTTTAAGTTGACTGGAATTCTTCACTGAACCTTACAGAAGTTCGACTGGTTTTATTCATGAATCGACCAGCAGATGGTGGTCTAAGCGTATATGTACGCGAGATGCTTTCTGAGCGCGCACGTTCACGTAATGGCCAGTGACAGCAGCATGACTGAACATTTGCTAAGATGATGTCATCAGTTAGAGCTGGGATACACACACACACACACACACACACACATATTATATAGTTATAGTAATATGTGTATGGCATGAGTTAGAACTAGGAAATAAAGGTGTGTGTATATTATATATATTACACATACATACACACACACACATACAGCTCTTATAAGGAGAGTGAAAGTAAATTAACATGTATCTAAAACACAAGTACAGTGAGTTTTTAGGTTTAAAAGTACAGCTATCATTTGCTGATTTCATTTGTGTTTAACTGAACATCCTTCCAGGGAGGTAAGACACTGCTGATTGTCTACAGACTCAACACTCAGCTTGTCGTATCACCTCACCTGACCTCACCTAATGATTTGTGCTGGACTGACTGGTCTTATATCGCTGGCGGTTCTCTCCGTTATTCTGCACGTCTATGTGGCCCAGATGAAAATGCACAGAAGAGTGATTTATTGCAGGGCCCTTACAGATCTTTTGGGTTTCCTGCTTCCCTCATCTGATGGATAATAGGAGACGAGGGTTTTAATGTCTTTATAATAGCACTTCCAGTAACAGAGTGCATTTATAATTCATGCCAGCAGGCCCTTTTTCATGAAGCGTCATTCCTCGTCCCACCAGCAGGGGCGCAATGCTGTTACCTCACTGTTCCTCTTACTTCCATAACCGAACAACTAAACACACGTCCACGCTAACAGGGAACGTTCTCACAACATTGGCTAACGTTCTCCAAACGTTCTCTCAAAGGTATCCAAAACGTGTTTACAGCAACGTTAGTAGAATATTTTTAACGTCACATGCCATATATCAAAAAGGTTATTGCTAAGTTGTTAGTGGAACGTTTTAAAAACGTTACAGAATTAAATAACGTTTGAATAACCAAGCAATGTCGTTAAAACAACGTCTGAAAACGGGATATTCTGAACTTTCCAAATAACTTTACTTGTTAGTTACTAATGGGAACGTTAGGGAAACGTTCTTACAACTATCATTTTATTTAAAGGCACACACACACACACACACACATGCACGCGTTCATTTAAAGCGTGTTAAAAGTTATTTCAGTCAGATGAGGGCAGACTTTTTGGCCCTGTGTTTCAGATACGGTGGAGACAGGTGCCCATGAAAAACAGCATCTGCGTCAAGTAATGGCCCGTATAACTCGCCAGGTGATGGATGACATTTCCTAGTAATCCAATCAAAGCAATTTAAGTTCAATTTAAGTCCAGCTAATTGTTCAATATCCTGCCAGTGACCTCAACGGCTCAGCCGGTAAAGTGAATTACCATCATTACAGCCACTGTTCGATCGATAAGGCAGGTGAATATAAGAGGAGATGCGCCATAACGCGTTTTATAATCGCTCCTCTCCATCCGGACACTTTTCTCACGCACTGCTCTGTGAAAACGACAAGTTCTCGCCTGTCTTTCATGTCATAAATAAAATGCCGATTTATGTATGTGTGATGATGTATTTACGCACGCATGTATTGGTTTATTGGCTGTGTTCAATTTGGAACGAATTCCATAATTACGATGGTTTTATGACGCGTGTATTTTGTAGTTGACTATCAATTATAATCACTTGGCACTTCTGGAGATTCTGACCTCTTCTGCCTCATCTCAGACATGCGCACTGGGCGGGCAGCACGGGGGGCGGGTGGGGGTGTTAAGGGGCGGGTTTGGGTATATAACGCGTCTCTCAGAGAACTTTTGCCTGTCGCCTGATTTTTGGGACAGCTCCACACAACATCCTAACACTAACCGGGGAAACTAATACAACCTGCAATTTACTCCACCAAATACAACAGCACGGTATTTTTAACCTCACAGCACAGTGTCATGGAGGACCAACAAAAACACTCTTTTTGTCACCCCTGCCTGAGAACAGACAGTTTCATAAACAAGGTAAAAACATTTTTGGACACTTTTCACAACCTTTTGTAAAACTGAAACAGGATGCATGAGCAGAAACGTGTTTTTGCGACTGCTGTTAAATAGGATTCAATTCTAAATAAAGTCGAAAAATGACACGGACGGAAAACGGAGATTTTTAAGTAATCGTGCGGTTTTCTTTTGCGCGAGCGGTTCGGGTAGCGCGCGGGGATGTTTATTGACACTTCGTGTTTGCGCACAAGTGAAAACTTGCGCAAGGGGGCGACAGCGCGTTAAATGTGCGGGATTTAAGGCAAAAATACATGCAGAGCTGTGAGGAACTTGCAACTTGTTGAAGGTCGATGAGGATGAGCAAGACACAGCAGATGCAAACTCGGATAAGCAATGTCTCTTGAATTCGCTGCATTGTAGAACTCTAGAAAGACGTTCAGTATTGTTGGTCAGCAGATATTTGGGAATAAACTTCTGTCGTTAGAAACAAGACGCGTAACCCAACGTTTTCTAATTCTGTGCTCGTGCATGTCAGTATTACATTATTTATTTCGGCGACCCGTAGAAACGAGTTTGTATAACATGTATGTCTTCTGAGGTCATAATGAAAGATGTACAGTATTCATCCAAACTATCATAGCATAATGTTGTCGTAAACGTCATTATACAGATATTTATGCATGCATGCATAATTCAACAGTGTTTTGTGCGTAAGCTAATACATCACACCAGTAAAGTTCGCGTGTACGTGTATGCATTTAACGTACCCAGTATCCAAAGCGATTCACAGCCCAGTTAAAATAGTATGTATTCACATGGGGTGATCGTTCACTAATTACACTATAACACCCCACGACAAATGTTAAAAAGTCTCTAAATGATCTGTTACGAACTAAAATGAATGTTTTCTCTTCAGGTCATGCAGATGTGCTGGTCCATACGGATGCCCATATGCATGCTGTTTCTAACCCTGTCCGTCTTCGAGGTCGCCTCAGCCGAAACGTTATGTGGTGGAGAGCTGGTGGACGCCCTCCAGTTCGTCTGCGAAGATAAAGGCTTTTATTTCAGTACGTACACTCACACGTCTCTGTATTTTCTCGGCTTTCGCGCACGGATCGCCACCTGTTCGGCACCGCGTCGCTCCGTTGCAGCGCGCGCCGAGACCGGGCGCGTTCTGTCGCCAAATCGGCGATTGCGTTTGAAAAGGACGCAGAACGAGCCACGACGGGCTGTTTGTTGACGTGCACATTCCGCCAGTGAAACGAATAGTACCCAACAAGCATTCCATTCACCTCCCAAAAATGTTCCAAGGCTACACTCGATTGCAAAGTCTTTTACACGGCTGGATGGACCGAGACAGCGTCATTGCTTATGTAGCGTAACAGATAACCGCCAACATTTCAATGCAACGTTTACCGATTGCCTCTAGATCAATGCATTGTGCTGTTGGGGTTGCACCACACGCGTGCATATAGAGGGGGTCAAAACCACAGCGTTTTAAAATCTGTGGTATTGCTCACGCCAGCGCTGACGAACAGACAGGTGCTTTGTGTACTTTTGGCTGCAGAGGCCCGACTGCCCAGAACCATCATTATCTAATTTGGGCCAGCACAGATTTTCCTCCGTCCACAAGATCTGCTCTGGTTCAATGTTTCCTATTCTACAAAAAATGGAATCCCCCTTTTCAAACGATTGCAGCTGTGAAAAGTGCAAATATTTGACTGAAAATCAATTGTTCCTTCCTGTCACAAGCCAAACCCCCCTTTCATTACCGTGTCCTGTATCTTCCATCCTTCATGCCAAACCAGTTCCTCCACCCCTCCCCTCTTCCCTCGTTCATGCTGTCTTTATCTCTGCTGAGCTGGCAGAGGACAAGGTGAAAGGATGTGCGATGCTTTTATCATTTACTCTTAAGACTTTTGCCCTTCACCTCTCTTCTGAATTTCTGGAACACGTTCCTGGTGAATTCCTCAAACTAATTTAACAACGGCTCAATTAGACGGCATAACAAGATCAGTTCAGATGAGAAAACAAATAAACACACTCCGTTTTGGGCCACTGAATTTGGCTGTATTGTACGCGCCGCAAATATGTCCCAGTCCAAAAACAATGAACTGATGATCAAATCTGTTTTGACGATCAAATCAAGTTAGCTTGAGTTACACTGACTGGTTTGCAAGGGTTGTTGAACATGTTACCATATTTTAATGGAAACTAGCTTCTGGAAAAATCAGCCCAACTAGCAATTTTAGATCGTAACGTTTCTCTACTGTTACCATTAGGTTATGTTTTTGATATGATATATAATTTTAAAAAAGTTCTAATAAAATTACTGCAAGAGCTTTCGATAACTTTGCTAGAACTTTTAGAGAACATTAGGCAATGTTCTGAGAACGTTCCTTGTTAGCTGGGAGCTTAAGATGGTAGCTGATTGTAGCTGGTGTCTTGCTGGTCCAAGCTAATTATTATCTGTTTGACCACTTTAAGCTGGTATGACCATCTGGTAGCTGGTTTGATGTTGGTCCAGGATGGCCTACCAGCTTAGACCACCTAAAAACCAGCAACACCGTTCCATCTTCACATTGATTTTCCAGCAAGGTTGTTCGAGTAATTGAATGTAAATGTTTTCACATATATCTGTTCGTGTAGAAGATGCTTTTATCATGAGCCAACAACACATATAGCATGAAATGTCACGTAAGATTACTTATTGTATTTAAATACAAGCAAGATTAACACACAGGCTACAGCTGAAACATCTTTAACATGTTCTTCCTGGTTTAACATGGTCCTGGTTTCTGCACGTCACCCATAGACTCACGACGTTTGTTTTTGTGTCTGCAGGTCAACCGAGCAGGGCGAACAATCGACATTCTCCGCGTCGTGGGATCGTCGAAGAGTGTTGTTTCAGAAGCTGCAACCTAGCTTTGCTACAACAGTACTGCGCTAAACCCGCCAAATCAGAGAGGGACGTTTCAGCCTCGTCCCTGCAGGTCATCTCAGTGATGCCAGCATTAAAACAGGTATGACGGCCATGAGAAAACAACAACTCTCCAAAAGTTTATCAAGTTCACCATCTTGAACATCTTGTGCAGTTTCTGCTGAACACATGCATGCTAGCATGTGGGTTCAACCAAAACAGCAAAACAAGCTAGAACGACTGAACCAGCATCGTTCCAAAACTGCTGATTGGGTGGAAAATAATGTCATTTTGAGAGATTATCTGTTGGTTTCAAATTTATTGTAAATTCTCAGCACATACTCGGGGTCATCCTGGATGCTGCTTATATAACTCGAGTCTTTATCTCCTTCCTGCTCGTTCTTTATTTTGAGGTGTTTTAAGTTTTTTTTAACGTTTTTGTTACTTACTGGAAACATTAGGAAAACGTTCTTACAACAATTGTTGTTGGGTTGTCAGTCTTTGAAATTGTTGAACATAAGTCAACCTGATTTTGAGATCATTAAAAGAAATAAACACGCTCTAATTTCTTTTAGAATTTTCAGTTGTTTTTGGAGATATTTTCTTACCTTTTTATTGTTGTTGCTTTTCATCGCAACAGGAGGTCCCAAGAAAGCATGTGACCGTCAAATATTACAATTACGATTTGTGGCAACGGAAGGCCGCCCAGAGGCTACGGAGGGGCGTCCCGGCCATCCTGAGGGCCAAGAAGTTCAGGCGGCAGGCGGAGAGGATCCGGGCCCAGGAGCAGCTCCACCACCATCGACCTCTCATCACTCTTCCCAGCAAGCGTCCACCTGTTGTGCTTCCCACAGAAAACTATGACAGCCACAAGTGAAAGCAGAACCATTTGCACAGAGTTGATCAAACAGACTAAGGGGTCAAAGCTTTGTGTCTCTGACGTCATTTCTGTGGCAGTCCTCTACAACCCACCTTCCTTCCGCACCAGACACGCTCACACGCTCTTCCAGTTTCTATTCTTGCTGTTTCATGCGGTTTTTCGAAAAGGACATCGAAAAACCACAGAAGAAAACTTAGAATGCAATTCGCACGGAGGCAAAGAAAAGACGCCAGCGATTTGCTGCCGTCGAACGCTTGGCCGGTTCCAAGAATTGGCCACGTCGGAACTTAATGGAACAGCTAGCATGACAGAACTCATTTCACTGCATCCTCCCTCTCGTTTAATCATTTTACATATTAGTTTGCACCTGTAACTATCAAGGGACATCCACACTGTAAGGAATTGTCGAATTAGATTCCTGTTCCAGCACCTTGTGATCACAGACGAAACGCAGAGAGTCTGCGAGTTGCACATCGCCACGGATTACGTCGAAGTTCTTGTTACGTAAATTAAAAGGCACTATTTTTATATGTACTATGAACGTGTGGCTCCAAAATGTCGTGGTGCTAGCTTTGGGAAAGGGTTGAAAAGCACGTTTTCCTTTAAAAAATTATTCAACTTTCCGTTTTAGGGAAAGTGTGACTTTGGGACGAGAAAACGAGCGTATTGGCTGCACGGGGTCGTCGCGTTGAGATTAAAGGACGAGCAATCTTGGGACGCATACAGGAAAGAACTTCTCTCCTCGCTAGCGTGGCCGCACGGAACCGCCGCTTTGCACTGCAGGAAGACGGACATTATGATTCTGAAAAAGTGGGATGTTTCTATTTTCTATGTTTTTTTCGTGAAACGCTTCAAGCAAAAAGGAAAAAAGGCCGATGTTCGGTGTCTGGTACCGTGACACTGTTGTCGTTGCAAAAGAGGCGTAATGTTTTCGTAACGTTATTTACAGTTCTGAAGAAAGGCACAAATATCAATTCAAAGGGAAAAAAACGCAATAATGTCAACTAACATATATTTTTAACGTTAACAGTAATATTCACATGCTTTTGCCTGAGAACAAATACTTGAATATATATATAATGTATATATATATATATATATATATAAAATATGAATATATTATATATTAGTTTCCAGGGACATTATGTAATATTCTTTTAGTTCGAGCTGTATCTTGCATAATGAGCCTCCAAGCTTTCTCTTTGTTTGTTTGTTAAATATAAATATGGGCACTGTATAAAGGCATTATTTATTTTGTTATAAAATGATATATTAAAATTGGTCCAAATACAGTAATATACACAGCACTGACGCGCAACGGACAGATTTTATTTTCTACGCTCTCCTGAGTCCCATTTTACATGTAAATGCTTTTGTAGAAGCTTTGTACCAAAAAATACTTCCTCCGCTTTTTTTGGGTTCGCCACAGAGCAATTTTAAAATCGGCAGTTTAACGGCAGCCGCAGCCCGGATCGCTGGATCGCTTGTAATACAGAAACAGGCAGATGCTCTGAAGACTTTTTCTGCCTCCTGCATGTCGTTTTAATCTGCCAAATGGATTTCTGTAAAAAACAGCAACAGTAAAAACGTGAGTTTTATTTCAAGTGTCTGTGTACACCTGGTCTTTATATACCATGATTATATACAAGCTACAATCAAAGCAGCTTTAGTTTAGTTTTCTTTGTTTTAACATAATTACGGATTCTCTTAAAGGCGGTAATTTTTTCCCAGAAACATTTTTTATGATGCTGGTTGTCTTTTTGCATCTTGATAGCAATCAGGGGTCTAAATATATCTTCTGTGGAATGCGCAGAAGTGTAAAATATTCATCCAATCGTTGCATTCGGTCCGAATGCAATGATAGGATGTCCCACTTGCCTGTCAAACCATCTGCGCATTTGTGTTGAAGGGGCGTGTGGCTTTGAAAAGAGGGCGGGATCTTAGGTTTTTAAAGCTGGGTTGCTGTTGCTAGTCTCTCCGAAACTGCCTACCGTCCATTTAAGTTTGGCCCATGGGTTTTTTTTGGGGTGGGGGGAAAAAGGAGCATGCAGAAGTATGGAGGTGATGTCCAGGGTTCAATGTTTCCTTGTGCTGCTGAGTATTTGAAGTGCAGTATGTAACAAATTCACTATAATGTCACCATGGCAAAAAGCGACTGTTTATCAGTGAGGAGATCCCTTTAACACAATCTTGTCATCTTAAAATCTCATCAATAAATCCTTGTATTTCCTTTCTGTGAGGTGTCTACCTTAGTAACCGTTCCTCAGTTTCCTCAATGCTCAGGAAATTCCAGCGGATTTAGCAAACGGCTCAAAAATGGCAGAGTTCTGCGAATTGGTTCAAGATTTTGGGAATACAAGCACACTGCAAACTTACTACATAAACTACAACGCTAAGAATGGACATCAAAGCAATATCTTTTCCTGCACGTGCCCAACTATAATGTCATGGAAATGCACCCATTGATAAGTGAATATTTACGTGACTCTTCATATCAGTTGTGATAAAGGGGTGCAATTACTGTAATTGTCACTCATTATTTTTTATTATATAAACATCCCATGTTTTATTTTATATGTTATACCTGCAAGAACTGCATTCTCTGTTTGCTTTCGAATCGGTTACTTAACTTCCAGTATGAACAACGCAAATGAAATGCAAAATCCTTGAAAGTCAAAAAATGAAGGGATCCATTTTTAAGTTCGTCCGCAACCGTTTAATATCAGTAGCTCACGCAGCCTGTGTGTACTCTGATTGATTTAACCTCTGCACGCTAGAACGGCCGAAATGCACAATTCATGTACTTTCATTTTTAATATCAATAAAAATCATTTTATCAAACATTTCAGTCACGTGTGCGTGCGTGTGTTTTTTGCTGATGTGCAGCATGAATAATTTAGTGGGTGAATTTGCTTGATGCTTTTAGCATCGTTTCTGCACTGGCTGCACTTGAACGTCTTCCAACTACAGAAAATGCTGTACAAATGTGATCAAACATTCAGTAACCGCCATGGGAACGAATGCGTGGCAGCTGTGCACGCTAGCGTTAATCTCCAAAATCACCCAGATTCACTGACAAAACACTGTCAATTTAACTTGCAGTCTATCTAGTTAACTGAGTGTATATGTAAACTGTATATGTTTATCTATGTACAGTGGAGTTAAAAATACAAACTAGAAAAAAGCTTCTGTTTTGCAAAATACAAATACAAATGTTTACAGTACATGTTAAATCACTGGCACAATAATAAAAAGTTGTGAAAAACGTGCAAAGTTCAATAGTAACAATAATTCATAATATTAGAAATTAATATTAGTTATGTTTTAATAGTTTAATAGACTATCTTATATCACCCTGGTGTATTGCAACTGAATCTGGCATGAACTCTCCATGAGAACAACATAATGCTGGAATGATCTGTCATTTTTTTTATTCCGTAATGTTTTTAAAACATTCCATGAACAACTTAAGAAGAATGTTTCTGATATATATGACACAAAAAATGTTCTATTAATGTTACGTCAATGTATCTCGGCGTTAAATAAAAGTGTTTGAAAATGTTTTAGTTCTGTTTAAACAGTCAGACGTAAACTCGTGTGGTCGGCGGTCGAGACATTGCTAATATTAAATGAAGGAGTTGTGAAGGGCCTCACACAGATCATTTTAACAATGCTGTGGCTGTGTTTTCTTCTGCTCCTCAGGTCTCTTGACATATAATCCAATTTTATTAACCTGTTTAAGATTTATGGAATTATGGTATGGAATGGAAATTCCACATGGAATGTGGGAAAGTGCTGTTCTGTTGGAGGGAATGGTCTGGTAATATTGTATGACGTACAGTAAGGTAAGTTCATTTGTGAACACACACACACACTCACACACATTTGTGACATTTGAAGAAAGGTTTTCCGCTGGAACAGCTATTTCAGTAAGTTTTCAGTGATGTCATACTTTCTGAAAAAAGAGTGTTCCTGTGACATCACTGTTTGCAGGTCAGTGGAACAGCCGCACATACCCTCTTAATTACAGAGATGTACAGCGTTGCCATGGCAGCACCTCATATACTGTTTACATTAAACATTTTCACATGAACGCACGATGATGGAGGTTTTAGTAGCTCAACTGAAGAGCATCACTGAGGTCATGGGTTCTCATTCACATTTAAAATGTAGGTTTAGTTCTAATGACTAAAACTTATCAGGATAATATTTATCAGAATGAAGCAGCTGTGTCTTGTGGTACATAAGTTTTATCTTGTGTTTCACAATGGTATAGAAGAACCAATTTTGGCTGTATGATTCCATAAAGAACCTTTAACAGGAACCATTTTTGTTTCACATAAAGATTCTTTGTAGTTGATAAAGGTTCTTTGGACTATAAAGAGGTAAGGAAGAAATGGTTCAAGAACTTTTGACTGAATGGTTCTTTGGGGAACCAATAATGGTTCTTCTATGACACTACTGTGAGGCCCCTTTTGGGAACCTTTATTTTTAAGAGTGTACCTGCCATACGAAATCATTACTATTGACGGTTTAAAATCACAGACCAAAGCCGCCTTTATTTACAGTGTTTTTGTGCACAAACCTCTCGTAAAGAGGCAAAAGGTTGTTGTAATTTGTGCATTTATCTATTGAGCAGAGAATAAAAACAATGTTCTGACATGCCACACAAACCACGTTCCCTCCATTGACTGTAAACGCCTTCCTGAGATATGACTAAAACTTCGGTAAGCAAAGGCAGATATTATGTGATGTATGCGCCAATCAATCAGGCCGGGTAAACACATATTATTTTCCGCACGGCAGACAGACTGTGCGTGTGCGCGGGTTTTGTGGCGTATAATTTTGGGCCTTAAGTGAAGTTAACGCGTCTCCACCAAACCTACGCTGTGTTATTTATTTGGAGCAGGTCAGCCGGTGCTGTCAGGGAATGTATTACTGAATCCGAATGAAACCCAGACAGTGGAGAGCTGCTAAATGTGACATCGGTGTCATTATGATGCAATCAGTCCGTCAGGGACAAAGGACAGATGAATCACTGCGGCCATTTCCGACTGTTTCCTACCAAGCATGTGGTCATGTGGTTTTGCGTAAAGTTTTATGCTGCGCTTTGATGTTGCATCTCCGTTGACCAAATATGGAAGTTCTCATATCTGACTTCTTTTTGCCTGTAAACTGTTTGATATGTAACCATATTCAACTACATTTAACTGTATTTATTCAACCACTGTATATTCACAATTTCAATATGCCAAACGTTTTTTATTGCAAAACTGAACGTAAATGAATATGCACCTCCACTTAAAAGATTCAAAAATGTTTACAGAGATTTGAAAGTAGTAATTAAAGGTCATTTTGAGTTTTTAGGACCTTTCCACCCTTTTAAAGACGGCACCACTTACAAACGGAATCATTTTGTCATCTGTTTTTATCGGACTGGCAAACGTTAAAACTTTCTGGCATAAAATTTAACAACCAAAGCAAAACTAACTGTTGTATTTACAAGACTATAACTGGACGTCATGAGGCGTTCATGTGGCAACAATGTAACCTAATACTGTCTCACTTATTTCAAATACAATGAAGCTCGTTGTTTCACTATTTTTAAACAACACTGTGTAGTGTACAGTCTACACTATGCAGTATTCAGTGAATTATAAGATCAGCATACCAGACAACAATGCAGTGCAGCTACTTAAACTATCACATTAACACACCAATCACGAGCTTCGTTTGTGTCATGTGACGCTGCAAACAAGGTTGCCAGATTGCATTTAAAAGCAAAGCCAACTGTTAAATGTGAGATTTGCATAATACCTTAGGGGAATTCATGTAGACGGACATTAAATAATGTTTACATTTATGTATTTGGCAGACGTTATCAAACCGGTGCAATTTATTCTCTGTAAATTTCCACTTATGTGTAAAGCAGGTAATATTTTTAAGAAGGCAACCCATGAATGTATAAAACGACAGTCATTTTCGATATCACAATGACGTATAACCACAAAAACAGCACCTGCCATTTATTTCGTTTGAGGGCCTGTCAACGTTCCCAACTGAAGTCCAGTTCCACGCTGTGCAAGTGGAGCGGTTTCACTCATTAAAAATCGTACTGTACCTTTAAAAGCCATTAGCACAGTTTTGAAAGGGGAACCACTGCGAGAACGATTTTTTGAGGTGCTCAGCACAGAATCAATGTAACCGAATCAATGAAATTTACAGATATCTTCTGGGAAAAGATGTTTCGTTTTCAGCTAATTAAGCTAAGTCCATGTCTAAAAAAATAGAATGATTAAACACACATTATTTAAAGTAACAAACTTGTTCAAATGTTCAAAACAAATGGAAGCCGTCGACAATGTGCAACTATTTTAATAAGAGAGGTTTAAATTTTAACCTCAGCCCAAAAAATAATGAATAATGTCAAACAGGTCGGAAAACTGTTGGCCGTTCTGTAAAAACAGCGACAGCCAGGACGAGTAACAATACTCAGCAAAAACACTCACTTATTCCGAAGCGTTATCAGATTTCCATGTTTTCCTTTCCGAGAGCTCACGGATAAGGGTGAGTCGCGCATCATTTTCGGGGAAATGCTTTTCTTCGCATTCCTGAGTGACCAGACGTTCCGGTACTCTCTGCGTCAGGCACCGTTTCGAAATCTGGAATTCGGAATGTCACCCGTGCCGGGTTGCAGATTTCAACGATTAAAGAATGCAAACCGGGAAAAATAGGAAAACTATTTGGGGGAGAAGAGAGGATCAGAGAAAATATGAGGAGCATTTTGTTCTCTTGTTTTATTAATAGCGTGTGTTCGCAAATGCTAAAGGGTGTCTGGTCCAAGACAAACATGCAAACGCCACGGCTGGAGTCATTCATATTACATAACCTCTCGTAAACCGCACGTACAGATAAATGCTAATGTTATCAGAGGTTTTAGCTAAATATGTGAGGTTTTCACAAGAGTGTCTTCAGAAAAACGTTGGTTTAGTTAGTAAGTCTGTATAAACAGTTCATATGAGGAAACCTGTTTCAGATGGTCTGCAGGTCATACGGGCTAATTTCACACTCTCATTCCTCATTAGCTTTGATTTGGAAGTCATAAGCTAGCTTCTGTCGATGCTAGCTTAATGTCATGCATTCCAAACCATTAACCATTGCGTTGCCAGAAGGGGCGCTCTAGAGAGTATTACAATTAGCGTAAACATACAATATAGACAAAGTTTACACAGAGAACTGTACGTTGATTTGAGTTATTTTTAAAGCACAACTGTGTATTTTTGTCTGCGTGTTTCCTGATTCACCACGACAGCACATCCAAAACATTTAAAAAAGCTTCATTAACCCTGTTAAGAGGTCACAATTCACTAACATTGTTATCGCACAACCCTGCCAGTTTTACCTCTTGGCAAACACGTGGCTGGATATTTTTCCCAACAATGGCGGCTCTGTGTCTCTCCAAATCAAGAGAAGAGATAAAACAAGGATAGATTGAAAGTGCTTTTGCCCCAGTGAAAAAAACACAAACTGCACTGAGGAAAATAATGAAGTCATGATATAAAGTGTCTCTTCACGGGCATGCGAACCTTTTTCTTTCTCCCCCAACCAATCCTGGTTAAAATAATGAGTCAGCAATCTGGTATCAGACAAACGACCGACCCAGTTCATTGGAATGTGACCTATGACATCAGTCAGCCCGCTTCAGAGAGGGTAAAATCTATGGTGGGCTCTCCAAATCCCTATTTTTGTCTTAAAACGGGAAGGCATGCTTTGAAGACCCCAGTTTCCTAAATAAGCGACCTTTGACCGCTCATTGTCTGACACACAAACCAGGCAGCTGAAAGAGAGACAAAAGCAGGAGGGAAGATACAAACGCACAGAAACAAAAACGTGAGAACCGAGCAAAGACTAAAGTAATCCTGTCCTTAGGGCCGGCTTCTCCTAGACCGGGTTTAGGAATTATCCCTTTTCTTATGAGACCAGAAAAGGTTTTCACATGACATTTGTATTATTATTGTGCCGTTTTTGTAGGCCAATCTTCACGCGAATCATATTTTTTATTTTGAATTTATAGTGTTTGCGAGATTCATCTCAAAGAAAATCAAAGTCGGAGGAGATCAGTGAGATGGGAATTCTCCGTCAGCCACAAGTTCTGCGTCTCACGTCAAATTCTGAGGCGGTTTTACCCAGTGGACATTTCCTGGGATTGATTAATGACACTGTTTGTCTTTGAAGATACGGGCACGTTCAGCCACGATGTCTTGGATATGTTTAGCAACCTTTTCTGGGGTTAACTGAATTAGCCCACACTGCCTTTTTAGAGAACAGAAACAAAAATATTGTTTTTAGTACATGGCGTGCCGAAGTTTGAGCTGAGGAAGGCGAACTGTAGTTAATGAACGGCAATAAATCTCTCTGCTCATGTGGTTGTTTACAGGAAACAGAATTCAGTCATGTAGCGTTTCCATTAAAAACCGTCACACAATGTTGTTTTTGGGCTAAATGCTGTATAATAAATACCTTCTCTATTATTTAAGCGCTGTGATCTGGTCATTTAAGATGCGCTGATCTTCACTGTTATTTTTGTTCCCTTTCTGAAGGATATCTAATGCTCCCAACCAAAACCCCATGTTACGGGGAACGTTCTCAGAACGTTGGCTAATGCTCTCTAAAAGTTCTCTCCAAGTACTCAAAAATGTTCTTGCAGTAACATTAGTAAAAAGTTTCTTTAATGTTATATATAATTTATATTAAAAACGTAGTCAGTGAAACGTTTTTAAATGTTACAGAATAAAAAAGATATTTTGATTAACGTTCCTATAGCCAAGCAATAATGTTAATACAATGCCTAGAAACTAGATTTTTGAACATTCCTAAATTTTCAAAATGCTTTTGTTACTTATTGAAAACATTACGGAAACATTCCTACAACCTAAAAATCTTAGCCTAAATGTTTTCACACGTACGTAACTTCATTCTTTGATTACATCACTTTTCCTGAGTTTGAACCTACCTCAGCTGGGGTCGGAAAAAACTGAAGGAATGTTTTCTCTCCAGAGGCAACGAGAGAGGAAACGAGAGGGAAATGGTGGATGTGTTTGCCACAATGTAAACACAGAACACTGGGGTCTAGCCCAAGCTTATCAGGAGTGAAACGAGTAGAGTTTCTCTTTTTTCACTTTGTTTGGATGTCTTGCCATGAGGGTCACTTCCCAGCATCCTTTTGGGGCCCTCCCCATCGCTCTCACACATTTCTGTTGTAAACGTGACAGGCGGTACAGCCTTTATTTCCAGGCAGACCAAACGAATGTGCTTTGCTCCACAGAGAAATTTAAATACAGTTTAAGACCCTGCTTTGTTAGTCGGGTTAGTCAAATATACGTTACTTGGCACTGTTAGTTAAGACAACAAGCGGACGTGTTAGTGCACAGTGTTGGTAAACATTTCCAGGTGTGAGAAACAAGCGAACTCTCTGGTGTGCGTCACCACAAGAATGTTTTCAATCAGTATTTGTTGTTTTCCAGTAAAAAAACAGTCTTGACTTTTTTAAAACCTGATGCATTAAATTTGTGTGTGTTACAAAAAGTCTTGTTTAACATCATAATATATTTTGACACACTCACATTTATTTTGTCTTGTCTTGTTTGGAAGCATAACACACATTAAATTGTAAAAAGTTTTGGACATTTGCCAATGGGGAAAACAAGTCAAAATACTTATGAAACTGATTTTTTCAGTGTTTGCCATATATCTGTTGTGTTTCTGAGTGAAGATCTCGGCCAGGAGAAGATATCTTGATAACATCACCCTCAAAGACTGCTAATCGTTTGTGATTAGCTACCTCGTATATTTTCCAGCGATCCGACAGCTGAAGCTTTGAAACGGTTCGGGATCCAGAGAGAAGATCCCATTGGGAATGCTGTGACAGAGGCCCTTGTGTTCTGATCCATAACCTGGCGCTGATGTTATTGAAGGCGTGTTGACACGCGGTGTATCGTCAACGTCTTCTGAGCTAATAAAATTAACAATGTCATTCATTTCTGCAACACTGTCATCATTCATGTAGCCGTCTGCGAGTTATGAAGTGCAGATGTGCAAGAGTAATGAAGCGTTCATCTCCGCTCGCACACAGAGCTATGCTATGTGCCGTCTGCTGTGAACCGGGCAGAATGAGTAAATTGTGTTCTCCAAACCGGTTAAAGGTTTGGAGAATTATTCTATGTATCTGGAGAAGAGGCACCTGTTTGGTTTCAGAAGATTCCTGTGTCACGTCTTTGTGTCACAACACGAGCAGCTGCTGTTTACATTTAGGGAAGGACAGTAAAAGCATGATATTGCGTTTAAATGTAATGCCAGGTTATAGTACCTTCTTTATTTGTGATTATTGGAATAAAATCCAGACACTTAATAAAAAAATGTGAGCAGCTTGTTGCTATGGTGTTGCTAAGGGGTTGCTAAGGTGTTGCTAGGATCTAGGTGATTGCTACCTGGTTGCTCACTGGCCTAAGACAACGGATTGGAGTTATTTTGAGTCACTAAATACAAAAATAAAATAAAGTTTGTGGATAAATGGATTGCATTTTTTTTTTAATTTATGAAAAAGTCAAACTGAAGTAAACAAACCGATCCTTTCACCAAGTTGTGCAATGTAACCTTCTTTAAACCTAAGCAAGCACTTTCACTTCCCTTTAAGCCCTTTAGTTCTGCCTAAATGTGTGTTGAAGTTCAGAAAAGACGCTTTCGTAAAATTGTCACGTACAAATGTCGCTACAAAGTTTGCTAATCTTTATGCAGTAAAGCACGAACCGCTTTAACTCATAACTAAAAGCAAACGTGTGGATGAAGCGCGTCTGAAGCGCGTCTGAAGTCTGTCCGTGTGGATGGAAGGTATAAATGTAAGTGATGGTCTGTCAGATGTCAGACTGCCTCTGCTCTGTGTTCCTCACACTTTCCTGTTTGTTCCTCATCTCTTCTCTCACACACTTTCAAAGCGTCGAGTGCACTGAAGGAGTGTCAGTTTTCTCCATCACCCCTAATTCCCAAACCACAAAATCTCACCGACTAATTGCATGAATCTATATGCTGCTCAAAATATAGTCTTATATGTGTATATTATNTCTGCTCTGTGTTCCTCACACTTTCCTGTTTGTTCCTGATCTCTTCTCTCACACACTTTCAAAGCGTCGAGTGCACTGAAGGAGTGTCAGTTTTCTCCATCACCCCCAATTCCCAAACCACAAAATCTCACCGACTGATTGCATGAATCTATATGGTGCTCAAAATATAGTCTTATATGTGTATATTATATATATATATATTTATGTATATATATATTTAGATCATTATCTATATCCATGGATGGGTGGATGGAAGAATAGATAGATAGAAAGACAGACAGATAGACAGACAGACAGAGAGACAGACAGATATAATTCTTTAGCATTGCTGGGGCCATACCATGAACTGCTTTCACAGCAAACAGAACCGCACTGAACCATGACTCCAAAACAGTGATATGAAGCGAACCCGGGGCATTGGCGTATTGCTACACCCCTGTTATACAGAGATTGATATTATTGGTTCATCTACATGTAATATTTTTGGTCATTCATGGGAACAGTCAGACTCCTGACAGACAGCTCTGGTTTATCCTTCAGCAGTCAAAATGCATGTGCGCTGTCCGTGGTTCTGAATGAAACTTGTCAAAATACCCGTCTGGACAGCCCGGCTCTCGCGTTTGTGCAGTGTGCCTTTAAATACCTGAACCGCAGCGTTTAGATTCACATTTAGCGGTTTTAGGCGATGCTAAACATCAGTCGTGCGCTTTCTTGGCAGTCTACACCTCTTAGAGTTTCCAGTTTCTCTTCCAGTGTTCTTAGTTAATTCAAAAAGTATTAACAGCAAAAGTATGTTTTACACAAGTGTCCTTGTTGGACCTTGACATGTGCTATGGAGGACAAACATCCTGTTGGCGTATGACAGATTGTGAAAAGAGACCGAGATCAAACACTTTTGCATAACGCAGCACGTAAAGAGACGACCAGCAGATTACACACCAGGAAGTGAATCTTTGATGATCCTTTGAAAATCAAATCAAATGTTCCAGATACTTTATCTTTGGGAACATCATATACACAGCCATTGTCTCTGTTCAGTGAGGTCTGGGTGGGAACTGTCCACGATTGCGTCAATAAACTGTAACTGTCTTTTGATTTGTGTTTCCTTTAAAGTGTAAATCTAACTTTATCTGTTTTATTTGATGGTGAAAATAGAGAGCTACACAAGAAAACGACACAGGAGAAGAGAACTGCTGGTGTTTCAAGAGTGACATCATTCTGACAGATCTCGTCACTGATTGGACAGCCTGTTTCTGGTGCTCTTTTCATCATTCTGCATCAGCGGTCACACAGTCCTGCGGGGTTTGTGGATATTGGCACTGTAGCAGAGCTTCACTTGGATGGATCTGTAACATTTTAACTCGGCAGAGATAAAACTGACAGGAAGAGCACCGATAAGAGCGTAACTCAAACACCACAGCGGATCACTGACACCAGCGCGGCTGTTATGAAATAGCCACTCCTCTGCTAGCTCGTAGCAGCACGCGTCATGCTAACACGGTTCCTTACTTTGATGTTCTGGATGTTAAAATCATTCGTGTGATATCACGACTCTTATGTCCTGAAATATTGACCTGCTTTTATATCACACACTGCTCATACTCACCATGAACCCATATAACACTCTATACAACAGCAGTTCTTACAGCATTCAAACATCTTATTGTCTGACTAAAAAAGACAACTAAAAAAATATGTTTTAAATAGTTACGATTAAACAAACATTGGACGCGAAGTTTCAAATCGTATTTGTTTTACACTTTCTATAGCTGGTGATCAGATCTGCAATACAGTAAAGACCCTATACAAATACAATGATTTGGTGGGACCTCTCGTCACCCGGCGCAAGCACTGAAGCAGGACGTCTAAATAGACGGTTTACTCAGACACACAAACCTCCGATCTGTACATATGTTTAACTTTCAGTTAAAGTAAACCAAAAGTGTCCTTGACTGGGACCGGTCCAGCATCACGCAGTCATTCCAAAACTCGATGAACTCACTGAAACTGCACATTAAACATGACTATACCAACGGACAAGGTCGACAAGTTTAAACTGAGAGCCATTTTTTGCTGTTTGACTGTCATTTATCTAAATGAAACATTTACTAAACATGCATGTAAATGTTAATTATTTCAAAATACAAAATCAATGAAAAATAAGTTGTGTCGGCGATCAGGTAAATAATATTAAATTATCTTAATGTCTGTTTCTGTGTGAGTGCTGAAAATATGCTTTTTTGGATCTTTAAAAATTAAATAAATCTAACACAGCTTATATTTTCTTTAAAATATAATATTTTGTGCTCCAAAAGAAACAAAAAAACTTTTTTTTGGAAAGCCATGAGGGTGAATAAATGGCGACAGAATTTTTTCATTTTTAGGTAAACTGTCTCTTTAAGAATCCCAACACGTCACTGATGATGTCATCGATCAAAGTGTGTGTGTCATACATTCCATAACTGAACTTTCATCGAAAGAATATTAAAAATCAACAGTCAATAAATTTGGCTAATTATTCGATAAATGGAGAGGATTATAGTCGAGAAACTGCTCTTAAAGTCATCGCCGACATCTACAGAAGAACTAAAAACGTATTAAAAGAATTACAGTAGATATATAGGAAATGATGCGGTCTCCCAGCTTGTGTATTGGGCACAGTAAATCCAGGTTTTCCCTGACAGTAACCAGATTAATATCCTCAGGAATGCCACATGTCTGTAACTTGTTTACACTCTGCCCCAGCTGACCGTACTTGCTTTTGTCCTACATTTAAAAAATGTGCTTCGTGAAAAAGTGTGTTTGTCTGTTCCTTGTTTTCAGAGAAATTACCGTCTCCTGCTTTGTAACTGTGGGCGACATAAACATCGTTAATTAGGATCGCACACTTCCATCTTCGCTCGGTGTTAGTTTAACGTCCAGACCTGCGGTCAGATTTTAAACAGCTGAAATAACAGTTTTCCTTTTACCAAATTTATAACAAAATGAAATAAAAATCCTGTTTATGGAGTATTTTGACATTTGAGGACCTAATTAACATTCATTTTTTACAGACTGACAGTTAATGTGGAAACATTTACAAAACACACAACCACACACAACCACACACACACACACACACACACACACACACACACACACACACAGTATAACTGTATATATTTGAACTATTTAGTATTTGTCTATATCCTATATCCTTTCTATATCCTACCTAACAATGGATGTTCTCAGAATGTTGGCTAACGTTTTCAAAAGTTCTCTCAACGTTATTTTCATTATTTTACATTTTTTCAAACATGTTATTCTTAAGTTGTTGGTGGAACGTTTTAAAAACATTACAGAATTTAAAAAATGTTTAAATAACATTATTACAACCAAGCAATAACGTTAATACGTCAAAAAAATGGACGTCTGGAACGTTCCTTGAACATTCAAATTTTTTTGGTTACTAATGGAAACATTAGGGAAACGTTCTTACAACCTAAAATTGTTTTCATGCTGAGACAGACCAGATCCTGTCCCAAACATGTATTTTGTAGAACGTCATGAGGATTTTTCGTCCGTGGAATGAAGGCGCCTGTCCAAGCCTGTTAATTAGAGAGGGGTGTTCACATACGTTTGGGTTATGTAGCGTACGCACGTGATTTATCATGGAGGATTTTTACTTGAAATGTTATTTATTTAAAGCATGATGTCAAGTAAGTCGACAGATTAACTGCAGTTGATCTGTTCATTTAATCAGTGTTGAAATAAATCACAGAACGGGATCTTACAGCACTCGTGTGATTACATGACTGTGGACCATTTGGTTATTATTTGCTACCAACCAGCCTTACGACAAATTGCTCTCTGCTTCCTCTACAAGTGTGGTGTTTTCTCTGAAGTTTTGTTGTGTTTATTTCCTATGGATGTCTTTAATCTTATTGCATCTGGCTACATACCATTTTGGCCTAAGTGGACCCAAATGTTGCTTTTAGCGCTTGCCAACTGCATTTCCAGTAAATGTGATATATATATATATATATATATATATAAAGAATAATCGCCAAAATAAAACACAAATGAACGTATGTGTTAATGAGAGCATGACTGCGCCCTGACAGGCGGGCAAGAACCGAGGAAGCGATGAGTACATAAAGTTTACGATCGGTAAAATATTTATTTGAGGACTAGCGTAGCCATGACAATATAACAATTGGACAATAAAACGTTTACAGCCAATGATTTTTGTCAGATTTGAATGACAGACTCCTCTTCAAAGATCCTCAATGAGTCATTAGGGGTAAATTGACTTATGGGAAAACAGGCAGTGAGTGTGACAACACGTCGTTAAGAGAGACAAATGAACTTGTTTTATGTTGCATTCTGTGGTTTTGTCAGACGCAACACACAGACGAAGGAAAGTCGAGTGATCTTCCAGGTCAAACTTCCTCTTTCTGACTCGATTCCAATGTGAGGACGTCGCATGAGCTAAAATTCATTCCTGAAACTCGCTGAGAGACGTCAACGCATCTCGCGCTGCGTGTGTCGGTCAGAAATGGTTCGATGTTCTTGTGTGGTTCAGAGTGAGTCATCCACTCAACATCTGGACTCTGGTTTATATCGGAGAAAGCTGGGCTGTGTCAGAACCTGATAAACAAAACTTGACCACCAGCACCTTCACACTGCTGAGCGAAATCTGTGCCAGCAAACCGCAAATATTTAACATAGAAACCTAGAACCTAGAAAGCCCGGCCTTTCGTCCTTACTGACACTGTCAGAAACACACTTTCACACAGCAGCTGCAATGCAAGGAAAAGATCTTGACTCTCTGAGGTAATATTATACAATTTTAACGTAACTCTGTATTAAGTTTAATTGGTTTTAAGCTGCTGTGTGTATTTTCTGACAATTGACAATAATAAAAATCTAAACTGACCCTGTTTATTTTTTGAAACATGCTCCTGGACTTATTAAAAATGATTTATTTGTACATGGGATTCCAAAGAACAAATTATGATAATGGTGATAATTATTAAAAATATTATAAATTATGATCAAAATGTGATAATTTTCCATTTAACGTTTCACCAATGACTGTGTCGCAGGAAGAGAGGAAACTCCAATACATATTGGGTAAACTGTAGTCATTTCGACAGCTGCTTTCAAAATATCTGACACCGAAACAAATTACACACAACAACTGCAATATTTTAACAATACGTGTAGAATCACAATCACAATACACCCTCATGTAAACTGGAATACTAGCTGCACGTGTTTTATAGATTCTCATTATTGATCACAGGAACTACACCTCCTTCCCAGTGTGATTCATCTTAAAGTAACGACAGCCGGAACTAGTGCCAGAACTTCAGCCCACCTGCTTTGGTCCCAGTTCATTTTATTTCAATGGGAGGGCAAATGTTAAACCTATCAGTGACCTGGCAGCCTGTTCTCTAGGTAGTTAGCCCACCCTAAAACTTTCACGAGCTTTCACTAGTCCTGCTGATCTACTTACCGATACGAAATATTTTAATTTCCCATGTGGAAGTTGAAGATCATATCCACCCAAACAGTGGATTATCTTTATTATTTAATAGAGCCGATTGTCAAAGGGCCCGGCTCCAACATACTGGCTAGATGTTCAACCTGAGACGGTTAATTCGACTAAGAGAATTAAGATTCTTTACACGGTTTGTGACTCAGCGTTTGTACCAACTTGAAAAATTAGTACAAAGGCCAAAACAAAAACAAAGTCATTACCTGCAATGCTCAAATTATGACATTTGACTACTTCTGTATCCCCTAATTATCCCAGGAAAACTGAGGTGTAGGCAGGTTTCCTTTTTTTTGCCTAAGACATAAATTGATTCAAAACACGACCCTCGAGTGATTTATCTCCCAAATTTCCAAAGATCTTAAGATCTCATCGCTAAGTACCAGAGAAATCTTCTTCCAGGTGATTACAGGAGATCTGGCATTATAAGACGCAGTTAATACCGCAAAACAGACAATAAGCAGAAGCTTAGTTTCCAAAGAAAACCCATTTAAACCAGATCTCAAACTCTCCTGGAAGATGCTTCTCATCTGACTCCTCGTCTGAGAGTTCACACTCGCACCGTCGTGAGCCACAGGCGACCGTGTCCAAGAGTCAGTGACAAAAGATCAAACTTAGAAAACCACACATGAACCGAGAGAAACAACAGCAACATTGTCCCCGCACCATCCGGACACCCTCTCATTTTCTACTTCCTTTTTTCTTCTTATCCCTCGCTTCGCACATTTTTCATGTGGTAACAAATGTAAAGGAACCGAAGATTGTTCGGCTGAAAAAAAGCAAATTTGAAGCTTTGTAATTGAAAACACACACTGAGTCAGAGAAGCTCGGCTACCAGGGGAGGGCAGAGGAAGCCCCAATGAACAAAGGTTTGAATTGCGAAAGAGACAAACTAGACCCTGCGTGACAACTGACTAAATACTCTCATTGTTTTTCTCCCCAAAAACAAGTATCGAATAACCGGCGAAGGGGAAGAACAGGAGGGATGGATGTCTGCCCGAGTCAGACCTGCTGCCTTCCCCCAGCGAGCGTCAAAAACATCCGTCTGGCATTCTGGAGACGTGCTCTTGAATAATGTTTATCCGTCTGAACATGTGTAACAATACAAACTTGTCAACCGTGTTTTGGACGCATCTGTGTTTTTCAAAAGCTATGAAGGGCTTAAGGCCTCCCGCAAGGCTGTTTTAAGACCCTGCACGTCTCAGCTAACAGGGGTACGTCGTGAGTGTTTATCTTGTAGTGTGTGGTGCATTCCTGTTGAGGAATAACAGAACAGTGACTCTAAGCTTTGTGGATGTTGGTCCAGTTTTGGAACATTAATGAAGACACATTCCTCTGATGTGTGGCCCGGCTAACAGGCACTGTCACGCCATATCTTGAGACCAGAAAATCATAACAACTTCAGAGTGAGCTATTTTGACGTTATCCTTGAAGTAACCACCTGTACCAATGCACTTAGAACACCTTAGCAACCCCATAGCTACCCTGGGAACAGCACAAAACATTTCTTCATTATAACAGATTTCATAGATAATAGATTTAACTTCAAAAGATGTAGAGATCAGGGGCCAGTTGCAAAACTCTTTCTCATTTTAAATTAGACTAATGTATCTTTTAATGTAACAAACATGATGTTATGATTTTTTGTGAAGGAAAAATTAGAACAACTGAGCCCAGGACATTGTGAGACCTGAGGGTGAGCTCTGGACAGTCAGCTATGGCCCAGCAACTGCTTGCGACGCCTTATAAACCGCATAGCAACACCCTAGCAACCACCTACAACACCATAATATTGTAGCTAAAGCCTTTAGCTTTTTTCTTCAGAAAATGTTGTAACTGACGGTTTGTTTTACTAATATTTATTCTGTAATTTAAACAATGTTGTTTTCCCAGGCCAGTTTCTTATCTAATGGCCGTTGCTGACCGAAAGCCTTGGATTATCTAAAGTCTTTTGCTGACCGAAAGCACTGGTTTTTTTTGGCATCCGTCTTGAGATGTATTCGTTGTTTTGTTTTCTGCTAGTCCCCCAAACCTCCCATTAAAATGCATGAGTCAGATTTTGAAGGTTTGGCAGACCAATGGGGCAGCTCGGCCCCGCCTCTTAAATGAAGCGCCATTGTAACGCTGGTCTAATTGCCCTGGTATACGCTAGAACTCGCTCCGAAAGGACGCGGACAAAAGTTCACAGTGGGTCATTTTGGCTTGCTAAGATGAAAGCCGCGGCCATTTATAATGAGCATTAACCCCAACGCTTCCTTTTACTCACAATTATGGATGTTGGCAGTGTTTAACTCATGTCATCTCTCATCAAAAGGCCCCTGAACATGCCGGAGGGCCCCACATACGACCCTCTCCCACCAATGGAATACAACACACGCCGAATGAGTTCACTGCACAAACAGGGCCCCGTCATCCTGGCCCCTCCGTTCATACTCATTTGCAGGTCAATGTGTCATTACATGAAGCAGGTTCCCTCATCTTGTGTGTGAAGACATCTGCTGAAACATGGCTGTTTTGTGATATCATCCGATACAGAAACGTAGATTGAGCGCAGATTTTACGTCGTAAGAACGTTTCCCCAGCATTTCCATTAAGTAACAAAAAAAACAACCAGATGTTTTAGACTTTTAAACGTTTTACATACTGTAACGTTTTAAACACCCCACTAAGACTGAAGAGTGACATTTTTGATATATGATGGATAACTTTAAAAATCTACTAGCGTTACTGCAAGAATGTTTTCTGATGGTTGAGAAACTTTTTGGAATAAGTCGGTTTCTTCAGATAATGTAAAAGTCGACTTCTGTAAATGTTATTCATAAGCATAAGCCACGGTTTGCACTGGTTTGAATGTGTACAAAGTCAGTGGTCGTAATCTGTCCGTGGAAGATCATAACTTGACTTTATCCGTCAAACGGTTAAGATGAAAAGTTTCTTGGCCTGATTTCACCCTCACTACAACCTCAAAACTTGAACTAACCTTTAGCCTCACTCTGGCAATGTTCAAAAGAAGTGTTCAGCCAGAAAATCGGTTCAGACTGACCCCCACCTCGAACCCCAGCACACACACTCAACATCCCCCCTCGCCCCCGCCCCTCTGGTTTGAGAGAGGGCCTACTAGCACACTATAGGGGATGTGGGAGAGTTTGTTTTTGGAGGGAAAGACTTGAAATGCAAATATTTGTCACAACAGCTTCATGAGGACAAACTCACCTAACAAGTCGCTGTTTACAACATATGCCCAGCTAATGATGGCAGGTTATAAGAACATATATACATATGTACTGGGAATATTGGGATTGGGAGAAATGACCATATATAGACAATGGATATATGTCCATACGTTACATTTGTGTATAATGCAACAGTCAGTTTATCACTGGAAATTGTATTGTGTTTTCTGAGAAGTAAAAGATCGCAGCCAGAAATGCTCGTCTAATTTCCGATAAAACTTTTTTTGCTTCGAGTATTGGGAAGCGCTCCCTGTTTCCCCACAAACTTTTGTTTCTTTCATGCTCAGGGGCAAAAGGGCTTTTATTGGAAAATGACGGCGATGTTTTTTTCTGAAAGATCTTTAAAACTCATTAAAGGAATCATTATAAAACGAGAAAACAGCACATGACACGCGGCAGTGCTGACAGATCACCTGTTATATGCAGTGACTTGTAGATTCTCTATAAAACACATGATGGACTTTCTGCGGATTACAACTGACAATCTGTAACAGCAGAGGGAAATATGAACTTACCGCGCTCCATTATGACATCACTGAGGAAACGTGCCCAAAGGAAAGACAAAACACAAACGTAATCTCTTTAATCCCCAAACAGTTTCTCTAATACTGCCAGTAGCTTCACACGCGTCCCAGACCAGAAACTGTTCTCAGATCTGCTGAAAACTACAATCAAAGGTTTCAATAGGGCCTCAAATCTTCTTATCAAATGATTGTAAGACTAAAATATCAGATTATGATATCCGCACGACAGCTCGATCTCGCGCCGTACGTCAACATTTGCATCCTCTTTTATTTTTCATCAGCTAGTTAAGCTAATCAACAAACCTAAAACATCTTTCCAAGCCAGTTTTTCAATGAAAGCGAGACTGATTTGCTTAGGTGAGGTAACGCACATGATCTGAGAGGAAAAGCAGCAGGGGATAACTTTTGAAAAGGTCATTTCTGTCTGTCTTGGCCTGCAATAGGAATTTCTTTGTTGCTAAGCAAAAGCTGAACCAAACAAAAGTCAACATGCCGAAGTCTGTGATTCGCCCTTTCTAGGATTTTGTTGGCGATCGCGGATGTCCGGACCTCTTCTGGACCCAACAAACAAGAATAACAGAATTATACATTTAACATTGTTCTGTTTGAAAGCTGAATTTATATTGTCAGAGGAAAAACACATTCACCGTCCCCTGCAAGACTGATCTACAACATTTAAAAAGCTCACAAATCAGCTAAACCAGTTAATTAAAATTATCAATTAAATAGTATTAAATATAAAACCCATTGCCTATGAGATGTTGTCACTAATATAGCTTTTAATGACTTTGTGTTTGTGTGTGTATCCAAACGTGCCCACAAGTATACTAACACCAGCGCATTTTGACCTCATGGGGACATTTACTGAGGTCATGAAAACCCAAATGTGTGTATTTTGGTCACTCACATTTATGAGAAAAGCAGGCCTACAGCCAAACCTACACTGTCCTATATTGTGCCATCTTAGTGGTTCCAGTACAATGTATGTTGTACAATAGCTCCAGTACAGTGGCTCCAGTACTATGTATGTTGTACAATAGCTCCAGTACAGTGGCTCCAGTACTATGTATGTGTGTTACATGTGATATGTCACCAGTTAACAGTCTTTTACAGATCAAATAATAAACTAAACATGAATTTGTATTTTCTTCTTATAAACGTTCTCTAAATCTGTCATTATTGTTAGGGTGACATCAGAATGGCACAACATGTACTGTAGCTATTTTCTAAATCGTTCGATTAACGTGGTTACAACACTCACTGGTCAACTCTTTGGGAACACGTTCTGCTTGCGTGCACAACTCAGTATTACGTTTAAACAAACTCAGACTATATTTCAAAGTCAAAATATGTTTTAGTTTTAGTGAGGCCTGACCTACACAGACAAACTGTGACCCGAACCGCTTAGATGATGTTCCGTATACGACTGGAACGAATTTATTTCAGCTCAACGGATTTACTGATGCTTGTTCAAAGTGCGTAA
>JAZGTJ010002170.1:0-22305 GCA_036877575.1 Botia almorhae
AATGTGCATTACAGATATATGCATTTTGATATATGACCATTTAAAATTGTATATGCCAAATATAGAATACAAATTACATGCTAAATTGTAGGCTATATGCTAATTGCTAATTTTATGTGTAATTTCTGCAATGATTTTTAGAGACACCAGAAAGGAAAAACAGGCAGATGAAAGTAAGGACCCATCACAGCGGCACCCATTGGTTGTTCAAAAAACTTGTGGATAAGAAACTGTCTTGATAATGTTCCTATGGGGCTAACAATCCCACTCTCTGTCTTTCTCTTTCTTCCTTTTTCTCAGAAGATAAAAATGAAGCCACAAGCTGGTTCGCTGCCAAGCACAAAGTAGCGAGCAGCTAGCTAACCGACTCTCTCTCCTTCTCTCATCCTCTCTTTCTATCCTCTCTTTTTTCTTTGAAAAAGCCTTTGAAGTTAGCAGGGGGGCCTGCGCTCTCGCAGTGATGGTAGCGAATGATACTTTAAGCGATTCTTTTTTATCCAGGCTAGCTTAATGAAAGATTAATGGGTTTGATATTTGCCTTGTTTATGTTTTATTTAAAAAGTAAGTTGTGGTCCTTGGAACCTGTTAAAACGCTTCTTGGCAGAAGCAGTAATGATTTTATGGATCAGCGCGTATCTCATCTTTTGTGCACACCAAATGAAAGTCATAGGTGTTTGATTTGTGTGTGTGTGTGTGTGTGTGTGTGTGTGTGTGGGAAGAAAGCCTGTTCTTTATAAAGACTGTGTCATGTTTCTGAGCAGGAACTAACTTTAGCTTTATTTTAAACATATTAACTCATTTTGAAGAAATAACACTTAGTGGCACATATCATGTGGCTATTGGGGTTTCCATAGAAATGAAAAGGATGACCACAATCAGTCTTTTAAAGCCAAGCCAGTTCACACACATGCCCTGGGTATCTAGTTAATTGGCATGCAAGTGCCCTAAATACTACAATGGGACTATAAAGTTCCAAATCTCCAACACTCTTGGCTTTGTCATGTCCAGTTTTGAATGACCAACAATGGAGTTTCTTTTTGGAAACAGCTGGTGTATACCAGCAGGGGCTAACAGGGGGTAATCATCCACACTTTGACCTCATGGCCTTTTATAAAAGGTAATTGATTCTAAAAGGCCAATCTGATAACTGATAAGTGTAAGGCAGGACATTTCCTGCAGCTGCCATATCGTGTGCTGTAATTTTCCATTGATTTTTCTACAAGTGGTTCGGCTCCACCTTACACTATCTTTGGCACAAGCACACAATAGCAGTATTGAGAATAGTTGTCTGCTTAATGGAAAAGCTCATATGCTAAACCAACACCTGTGGACTGCAATGGAATGTTCTATAGAATCTGATATGATGCAACAGCTGAGCTACAGTGTGTTTAAACGCCTGTCCTTCAAAGTTTATAGTTAGTGGTCTATACTAACTATATTTAGTGTAGTGGGCATTAGTCTGGTAAAATTGAGATCTTGAATAATGCATTACAATTTCTGTAAAGAACTGAAGAGCTGTTAAATTATTATACTGAGCAGAAACAAATATGTTTAAAGATTACATTGTATGCTGTAAAACAATACTTCATAGATAAAACACAACATAATCACCTAGATTTAGTTTCAGTACTTTAATTTAAATGCTTTCTCTTTTCATTTAAACAGCTATTAAGCTGTCAGTGGTTTTAATTAAAATGCTTGAAAATAAATGTGTGTGTGTGTTTGCAGTGTCCACTGTGAGGAGAAATTAATCAACTGAAAAATGTAAAAAATGAAATCCAGTCACAGATGCCAAACTGACAGCTGCTAGTGTTTCCACTTAACTAGTGCCAGCTCTGTAAGTGAACAGTGTGCGTTTCTCTGCACATGTTTGTGTGTATTTGTATGCATGGCACTATAGCAGTCCAGAGCATTATGACTTTTAGTTAATCTCATCATCACACTTCCCTGTTTTTATTATTTCCTTTTTCCAGGTTCCTTTCTTCTATAGTAAGTTTTGTGCAGTTTGTGTCTTGACCTGTTGCACTGAGAGAGAGAGTGAGAGAGAGAGAGAGAGAGAGAGAGAGGGAGGGAACTATAGGAGGGTTGGTGATGAAGAGTCTAATATGACAGTGATAAAATGTTGCTTTTTGCTTTGTGTGTGTGTGTAGTTAAGGATTTTTTCCACCAGATGCTACATCTTCATTTGGGACATCCTCTATTAATATTTTTTATATAAATTTTGTTACAGGTTTTATTATATTAAGCATTATCTTTTTCTTGATAAATTCTATAAAGGATAAGGGATAGTCAATGTTGTCAGAGCTTCAATATTGTTAGCTCTTATATAGAACAATAAATGTGTGTGTATGGATATGGGTGCATTAGTAGAAACAACATTTTGGATAGAGGCATGGCTATTTCAACCTTAGTGACCCTCCTCTTGTTAAAAGGTCAAATCCTTGAATATCAATGAATTGACACTATTCAGATTGACCCTTTCAAGAAGACCCAAAAACTACCATGCAGTCCCTTCATCTGACCCCTCACCTCCCTCCACTGAACTCTGCTGTCCAATGAGCTAAAGAGCAGGACTTTGTTCATTTTAGTTTGCATAGTTATTATCAGCAATTCAAGGATTACTGCCCTTAAAGCTTTAGACTTGTAAAATAGCAGTTTTGATGTTTAGATAGCAGTGATTTGCATGTGTTTTTGTATGAAGCATAAATGTAACAGGATTCTCTGCTAAGAGCAAGATAAATGACTCATAATTCACAGTCAGATCGCATTGTACAAGTGTGTGCCAATGCATTAGCATGTCAGTGTTTATGTACATGTAATCTCCTGCTGTGAACAAATTTACCTCTATTTGTACGTTATATCTACGTGTCTCTGTAAAATCTCCCTGTCTAACTGTCTGTTTGATGGCCACTTTAATTAAGCTTCTTCACACTAAAGCAGAATTGACACTATTCATGCACGATTTTGCATGATACCATTCATAGTTTCAACTCGCATCACACTCTGTTGCCATTTGGATGGATTGTTTTGTTAAGATAACCCGTTTTAAAATAAATTGTTTATTTAGTTTATTTACTTTTTACATTTTAGTTGTAGTTTTTGTTAAACATAGCAATAACAATAATAATCGCGTATCCTGAAGTGCATCCTCAGGAAACGCACACCCGGCCTCCCTAAAATTAGCCTGATTGTTCAAACTACATCAGACGTGCTACACTGGCATAACGTACTATTATTATTTCTGCAGAGTATTGCATTGTGCCCAGTATTCATGGAATGATCAGACGGCCCTCAAAATTTCTTAAAATGTGCAGTATACAATAAAGCACCCAGTGACAATATTGTATCCCACAATGCAATGCGCTGGCCTTTTCTTTCTATTTCTAGTTGAACAATGAACCAACAAAACATCAGCCAAAATGTGTATCATATCCATATTAACTCATTTTTCGTTTGGACTGCCAAAGAAATGCCAAATATTTGCTTTTAATTCCAAGATAATCACTTGATGCCACGTGCTGAATTAACACACACAACATGAGGAGGTCATGTGAGAAACACAAAGGTCACATGTATTGTGGAAGATGTGTTCTGGTTCACAAAATATTTTGTAAAGAAATAGTAGTCAGGGTACAATATATACTGTGCATTATTCAGTTAGTAGTAAGCTGGTATTTAGAACATAGCCAGCAACATGAGATAAAGTATATGAAACAAAGAGCATTTGTTGAATTTGATAGTGCTCGTAGCTTTTTCTTCTAATTGTCTCCAGTTGTGTCCCGTTACTGGGGAAGAGGAAAGAGGACGTTCATGGACCACTGCAGGGGAACATATGTTTCGTATTGTTTGCGTCTGTGTGAGTGAACTAATCGTCCCCACTAAATGCTGTTGCTGTTCTCCTGAGGACTACAATTATTTCTAAACAGTTTAAATCAACAAGGACATCTGAAAACAAAACCATGACACAGTACCAATGACGACTGGAACGAAAACACTGGTAAAATTACTTCAAATAGTACATATTCAAATACATTTAAATTTGAATATGCAAATGTCTGTGAGAAAACAAAGCGGTTTGTTTGTGGGTTTAGAGCAATTTGTAGAGTGTGCTGTCTGTTTTACATCTGTTAAAGCATAGCCCTACGCTTTCAAATAATCCTTAATAAAAGTTTATATTACAGCATGTTTATATTACATTTTAGTTTTTCATTTTTGTATTACTTTCTTGTTTGGATCTACGCAGCTAAGAACATTTGGTCTATGGTCTTTTGGGGGAATGTTGGGTTTCCGGATTGATTGAATTAAAAGGAAACAAATAAAAGAGTGTGGAAAATTTGATCAGTTTATAATCTTCTGGTAATACTGTACACTCCTGCTGAAGCAATAGACTCTTCAGTTGCCCAGTCTTATAAACGGTTTAATCTCTCTTTAGCCTCAAACACTAATTATGTCTTTAAAATTGATGTCTGAGTTTTGACAGTATTTTTCACGCTAGAGTTCTGACACAGCCTGTTTGGCATGTCACAGCCTGCCAGTATTTCAACTTTTTTTGGCCTGTACTTGAGTTTTGTTTTGAAGAAAAGGGAAGCAGGTGTTCTCTTTGTGTAAATGGGCGGCAGATTCTGTCCTCAATAAAGATTTCCTCTGTTTGTGGTTGATGTTATATCCAAATGATGCTCTTTTTTGGAGGCACAATAGAGGCAACAGCAAATCATTTTTCATTCCTTTCAATGATTCTATTGCTATTCTGTCATGAGGAACAAAACATGTCCTGAAGGTTTAACTTTGTGGTTGTGGATTTTGGGAGGGGCAGATTGGTGCGTTGGAGTTTCTACCAAATGAAGACAAAAAATATAGCCATGTTTTGTTTTTGGTTTCAGAACTGTGTACAACATGCTGTCACACAACGTTTGTGTGTTCTCACAATATCTTCCTTCTGTAGGTGATTATGTGTCTGAAAATCAAAAAATGCCATTTTTTCCTAATGTTTTTCAGACAGACAAACTGACTCAAAAACATACTACATTCGCTCACACATACTAATATTGCACATTGCAGTTTACTATGTATAAACACACATGATTACGTGCCCCTAAGCTAGTACTGTACCAGCATCCATATGTTAGCTAGACAGATTGATAACTCTGAGGAGAGTTAGCCCTTGTCTGTTTAGAAATTTGCTGCCATGATGCTGGAGTCCTCTAGATGGTTGCCACTGTGTTGCTATGCAGTTGCTAAGGTGTTCAGTGTGGTTGCTAGGTGGTTGAATATATTGATTGATTACTAAATCATAAATTAGCAAACACTACTATTTAAGATGGTACATATAATAATTAAATTTCCATTAGCAAAAATATGACTCCCATAACTGAGAGGGGTTTAAAATGTGACATTCAAGGCACATTCTGTACATCTGTATCTGCAATATTTAAACAAATTTACAGTAAAATCCTGTCAGACGGCTGCCATGACGCCTCATGACATCACTCGAGCCGCTTACGCTACATGCGGAAGTACACATGCATTCGCAACAGAAAACTTCTGTTATTCCTTTAGGCGTGACAAACACGATAGTAGCACTTCACAAGTCAGCAGTAAATCACAAATACCGCAGGGAAACTTGCTTCTACCTTAATATCACAGATACTTTGAGCTGTCTGTTTGCTTTATGATCACTGCAGAACAGATTATATGGTCAGAAGGATGAATGTGGGGTTTCTTTAAAGATGCTGTGTGGGAGAAAGTGTTTCTGTGAACACATAAAAACCCCTCTTTGTGTGTGTACGCGCGTGTGTATGTGTGTGTGCAGTATGGAGACTCATCTTTACCGTTAAGTAACAATGAGTTCCTGAGCTCTGGAATTTAGATAGCTTTTCATTATCTGGGCACTTTGCAGTGAGGATCAGAAACAGGGCCAGATTAGTGTGTGTGTGTGTTTTGGAAGGATTAGAGAGGGGGCAGATTAGACCTTTACAATCCCACAATCGTACCTTGCTAAGTCACCATGGAAGACATCCCACTGCCATCTGACGTGCAGACACACACACACACACAAAACAGATTTTAGAAGCTATCATTAGTGTGACCATATGAGAAAAAATCACAGAACAGATCTCTTTAATGTCTCAGTTATTTCTCCTAGACAGCAATGAGATTAAATGGAGAGCAAATCTTAGCCATTTGCTTTAAGTCTCAGATAATTCTCCTGAAAAATGGACACGAAATCTCACAAATGTCTGCATTGGAGTTTCAAAAGAGATCTCAATGATGTCACAAACTGAGCTAAGATTTGTTAATTTGAAAGTCAGTATTATTAAACATTTTAATATGAACTTATCAGACTTACCCAATTCCAAAGTATTTTAGCTTCAATGTACATTGCCGTACAATGTACAGATCTTCATATATTTTAAGTAAAGTAAGTAAATTTAAATTTTGTATACAAGTATTTACAAGGGTGTCACTTCTCTTGTTTACTTTCTAAGATCTGACATCAAAGGGCAATTTCAGACTTGCAAACACATATGCACCCTGCACTCTCTCTCTTGCACACTCATTCACTCTTCTAACCAGAAACACAGACATGTATCAAGCACTTAGACACACACACACACACACACACACACACACACATATATATACACACACACATCATTGTTATTTTTTAATAAAGATGTTATTACTCTTTTCAAAGTTGTCTGGTTGCAGGTGGCCTCGTTTGATTTCTGTGTGTGACTGGAACAGTGAGAGAGAATATTTAAAATGTGCCCCTGCTGCAGGGTAGACGGGTGTGTTGTCACTGTACCAGATTCTTCTGTAATGACTCTCACAACTGATAATTGCAGAGGACCACTTTTCTTCAAAAGGTTCTCACACACAACCAAGCACAGTTGAGTGTTTGCATGCGAGGACAATTTTACCTCATTAACATCTCTTATAATCACCTGATGTTCACACCTGTATGTGTGTGTGTATATTCTCGAGACATTGTATTTTTTCATGTCCAACAAAAGACCATTGTGTGTTTACATTTAGCGCATCTGTGCATCATGCGGTTGGAAAAAGGCATCTCATCTCTGCTTTTTTAACCTGATTAGATCAGTAATTGATACTAATGCAAAAAGAAGCACAGAATCTTGCTTTACACAACAAAGAACCAGTTCCAACAGTTTTACTCAGTTACATTTCTACATATTCACCTGTGGAAAACCAAATTCCTCCAGGGTTTGTTATGAAAGTTTACCTTTGGGACTGGGTCCGTGGTAGCCTGGGTGTCATATTTTAAGCAAATAAGAAGATATATTTTATATACACCTCTAAACATATGCCATAAATAAGAACAGAACAATCCTTCGCTCCATTTGCACTTCTGCTGACCCCATGTGGGGTCATGACCCCAATTTTCAGGTTTATATACTGTGCTATAAACTGAGTTCACTAATTACTGGTGCTTGTGTGAAATTTTCTGCAGCTTCAGTTTATGTACACCAAACCTCACATGACTATTAGCAATGCAGTAATACTGGTTTAAACACATGTCAGTGAAGACAGCCTAACTAGCAGATAACTAGCAGAACTCTTCAAAGACTGTTGCTGTATTTCAATGGACTTCAATTGTCAATTGAACTTTCACATACATGTCATTACATTGTTCAAGTTACTAGCACAGAAACTAATAGTGACAGAGAGGCAAGTAAAAAGACATCACAATTATATTAGATCAAAGAGCGTAAAAACACAATTCCAAATGTTCCAAAGATAAATGCAATAATGTATATTGCATTATATAGATTTTTGTGTAGTTTAAAGCTTAGAACATGGTGCTTGCAACATAAGGTCATGGGTTCGATTCCTAAGCAAATACATCAATTGTTTAAAGATATAAAACCTTCATTGCACTGACTGTCACTTTTGATTAAAGCCTCTGGCCAATGCATGAGTGTAACGGCAGGCTTTTCCATCAAATGTTTCAATTGAGACCTTGGATCTTCAGATGGAACAATCTGCCTTTGGGCTGGGGTGGGATTGCAGGACAAGGTGCTCATACAGCTTCTTTACAGTAACTTCTCAGTGTCTAATCTCTTTCATGCACTGTTATTTTAAGCCATTTCACAGCGACAGTGTTCAAAGGCACTGAGCATAAAGACTGGAAACGAGACGGAAAGCCTATAAAGCGTTTTATAGTTATAGAAAGTTATTGAAAGGCAATACAAAATGTTGACAACTCTAAGAAACATCAGTCATTATGAGAATGTGTGTTTCGGCATGTTTGTGTGTGAGACAATCGGAGCAATGCTCCGTTCGAAACAGGTCCTGACTGGAAAACAGGTGCTGTGGGGCCGGTGGTGATGAGTCTACAGGCATCTTCAAAAACCATCTGATCAAAGAGAACTAACCCTGCCTGCAGTGAGGCAGCCTACAGATTTATGTTAGCGTTTCGGCGCGCTTAGCGCACAACTAAGACCGTCAGCACATACAGGTAGCTTATCATAATGTGTCTGTGGAGAAAACAAAAACAGTTGGTGCAAAATTACACGGTAATGGGTCATTCCTTAAAGGAATAGTTGACCCTAAAAGGAAAGTTAACTACCCTCATGTTGTTGCAAACACATATTTTTCTGTGGAACATAAGAAGAAAATACGCTCAAAATGGAAATGAAAGTACATATTGAATAGTTTGACTTTTCTGAAGCAATTTGATAGTTATGTGTGAGGAATAGACTGAAATTTAGGCTTTATAGTAAACCTTTGCCTTAACTATAGATTCTGGTATCTGCCTTCTCTTTATTCCGGTATTCCAAATGAGGTGCCATGTTTGGTTACTACACGTGGGAACCAATGGAATTTTGTGTTGTTTACCTCAAGGTGTAAGAAATCTAAAGACACCACGTTTGAATTAAACACAAAAGTAAAATACGATTTGTGAGAGCAGGTAAATGACAGACTTTTCATTTTTACTAAGAAATGCACTAAGAAACAGTCTTGTCTTGTGTCTGTTGTGCTTGGTGACTCACACATTGTGCACAGAATCGGTTGAGCAAACCCCCTTATAAAATACCTGATGATTAAGGACATCCTCAGATGTGGATCTGCTTATTTGATTCTGATTGGTTGATTGCTGGCAAACTGACTCACATAACAGGCGGGCATTTTAACATCATCAAATGTAAGGAAGCAAACATTTTATGAGAAATATGTGTGGATTATTTCCTTAAAAATAAATACCTGAAACTATACGCTGAAAGTTTACCAACCACACAGAGCAGGTAAACATATAGTTAAATCTTTAGGTACTGTACACTGCCAAGAAAACAGACCGTTTAGATCTGCAAAGCTCTGGATATGACATTAAAGCACCTTTTACACTTCAGCTCTTACCTCACTTCAAAAACACACTTTAGCTTCACTTGCTAACCAGCCTTTAATTCTCAACTACAGAGAAAGCAAGTATGGGGAAGAAAGGGGGAAAGGAAAAAGTGAGATGGTCTTTAGAAGGTGGTGGAATGGTAACTGTCATTGATATTTACTGTTCGACTCACACACCTGAGGGCCCGGAGCCCAGGTGGCCCTTAAACATCCTTGTGTATACACAAATGTGTGTGTGTGCAAAAGAGAGAAAGGCAGGGTGGTGTGAGTATATCGGAGGTGTGTATGTGTGTGCGCGTCAAATGAGGCCTCTTTGATTCATGTGCCTGAATTTTGAAACACTACAAGGACGTTGCAGAGACTTGAACACCCCCTGGGCAAAGTACAGAACACACACTTCACTCAGGCCTTCATCAGATCAGACCTGTTTTAGATCTTTTTCACACACACACACACACACACACACACTGATCTTGACATGTAAAGTGAGCTTTTAAAAAGGGCAGAGAAATCTTCAAAACATACCATAATCTTTTAATGACTAAGCATTATGAATAACGGCCACCAAAATGTTTGCGCTCATCAACATTACAGAACAGCCTCTCACTGAATGTTTTGTTAGGGCTTAGAGAGGGTTTTAATATTCAAAACAAAAACTTCCTTGTTTTGTCTGTCTCTACATTTAATAAATATTTAGTTTGATTCATTGTTACGGTTAATATGTGGACTGATATTTAAGTTATTTTTAAAAACTGAAATAAATAAATATGTCGGTTTTCAGTTGTTTTTAACAGGATGGAAAAACATCAAATTTAAAATCATAATGCAAAGGTTTCAATTTTGCATTTATTATAAACATGATAAAAGCAATTCCTAAAGCCATTCCTAAAGCAATTTAGGAGATTAAAGTTAACATGAAGATGAACTTAAAACACCAAAGAAAATTCAGTGTGGACTAACAGATAACAAGTATATTTGAAATTAAGATTTCACGGTACATCAAACGACACCTAATGAAAAATATGTATGTGTGTGTTTTCTGCTCAGCAGACCAAACTGCTTACAAATGCTGTGGTTTACAGAAGCATTTCATGCCGGTAAACTTTTGATTCTGTAATGATATTTCTCATCCTATTAATAAACATCACATGCAAGTACATCAAAAACAGAATTAGAAAAACTGAAGTTCAAAGAACGTGATTGGGCATGTATTGAAACAGATGTAGTTACGTATTTTATTGGGTTTTGAAATGATGAGCTAATGTGCAACACGTAAAGTCAGACTCACCTGTCTACACAAATGTCCTGTATGGATTCAGGCCAATGGCAGATGTGATTAGCCTACCAAAGCATATAATGTTAAACATACTTCTGCGTCCTCTAGACAAACAACCTGGTGGTTTACTGTAGGTACTTTCCCAAGTTATGAATATGATGATGATTACACAGGTATTGAAGTACTAAACAGGCACAAACAAAACAGATTGCCACCAATCTAAATGCTCATGTTATCAAGATTAATCTACTTAAAATTGCTGTTATTTTTGGTAGTTAATGTCAGTTTCATTTTTCTTTCACAGCAATACAGTTCTGTATTTCTGTACAATTGTTTCTGTACACTTTATAAACTTTTCAAAGCTCTACAATTTAAATTTGAAAAAAGTTATTAAATTAATGTGACAGTAGGTAACCATTTAATATTTGTCTTTAATACTTTTTTCTCTTTTGCTTATTCACTGGGGGCACTTTACTGATCCCTACCTTAGCTTCTCTTCTTGGACTACTTACCACCTTTAAACAATGTTCAACTATTCATTATTTATATCTATTTTGCACTTCTGCATCATATAACAACTCTTGTCACTTATCTTTTGCACTAAATACAGCCACTTGGACACTGATTGTAATCCTGGACTTCTACCTCAGTGCTATTTCTTATACTCTTTTTACATATCCACTGCCATTTACTTGTATCCATTCTGTATGTCACTTTATATTCACAGTGCCCTCTTACGTATGTCTATGTTCATATATATAGTTTTTAGTCCTGTGTATGTCACAATATGTCTGAGCCTCGTCATAAGCATTTTAGTTTGTCCCCAATTGTGCAAATGACAAATAAATGACTCTTGGATAATTAGTTTACGGCTTCTCCTATCTCCATTCTTAGTATTCAAGTTTAAAAAGTGTAGCTCAACTGGTAGAGCATTATGTTAGCAGCGCATTAGGTAGTGGGTTTGAATCCCAGGAAACACACATACTGATCAAATATGTAGCTTGAATGCACTGTAAGTCTCCTTAAAAAATAAAAGCGGCTGCCAAATGCATAAATGTTAAAAGAGGTGAGCATAGAGAAGATTGATATGTGATTGTATTTATAGACTTTTTGGGCATTCTACTAAAAAGACTCTTAAATCAAAGGCTACACTTCAGAAATGACCCGATTTGATGTTACAAATAAAAGTGAAAAAAATCCCTCAAAACCTGGAGACCAAAACAAAAACTTTAAAGCCTCTTGCTTCTGTGTTGTTTATGAATGAAACATTGAAGTGAATAGATTAATTTTATGAAGTCACAGATAAAAAAGCTTGGGTGTTTTAAAAGTGATTTAAAAGAGAAGCAAGCAATAAGGTACTCAAATACACTTCCGTAAACCTTTGTTGTCTTTGATGTCATCTTTTTTTATATTAGGGATCTACTTTTTCATTTCTCAACAGCCGTTGTGGGAGGTATGAGCGAATGTGTTTGAACTAACCCACGACTACCAAGCACAAAATCTGTATCCCAAAGAACTGTAAGATGAGGCTGAAGTTTCAGGTAGGGTCTTTTGGAGTCAGTGTTTGACCTTTTACGATGGTTGTACAGTTACGAATATTTTACGTTATAATGCAGTACATACTTAGGCTGCTCACACATCAAATTTTTACTCAATGGACTGATCATACTAACTTCTATAGCCTTAGGGTGAGTTCTGAGGGTTTTTTTAGCTTTGGGATGTTTGTGAAGGTATGACTGATAAAGAATATTAATGTAATCGCGTGAGTCAAGCAATTCCCAACAGACTTGCCTTTAAAATCTGATTAGACACATGAGTCTCCCTGCTTACGGAGGAAAACCGTTTGAAGCTTATTCCCACTACACACAAATAATGAAATGCCTTTGTGAATCACAGCTCCACTTTCAGAACATTTAAAACTAAAGTGTTTTTTATTTATTCTTATAAAATATGAACCTTTAGAAATATACACAAATGTCTGTGGGACATAATAAGAGAATAACAAAACAAACCAGAGGTCATGAACTCACTATACAAAACAACTCAACAACAAGTTTTCTCTTTGTTTGCAATATTTAGTGCTTAAAGATTGACTTTGTTCTGTGAAAGAACCTGACAATGGGCAGTTCATTCTCTCCAAGGCCGTATTGAGCAGCTGCACTTCAATGTCAATGCAGTGTGTATGACACGGCCTTCATTTCCATAGAAAAGCCACACGACCGCGCCACGAAGGAGCCGCTTTTCCCCGAACCACGCACACCCATTGTTTATCGAGTCCTTTCATTGTCCTTAATCACAGCCCTACAGTATCAGAGTGTCTTTCTCTCTGTCACTAAGGGAAACAACTATTGCACATTATACAGGCATCCGAACGACATGACGACAGCGGGGACCAGCTCCCTTTTCTTGTTTTGAGAAAACAGTCTGCAAAGTTTCAGAAATAGTACAAGCGCTAAAAGCTAAAGGCTAAGCAGACATTGATCTTATATATTCACACAGATTTAGAAAAAAAGCTGTTGGGGATGTTGCATCTTTTTGAAAAGTTTGTCTTTAATAAATATGACCATTTGTTGCGTCCTTTGCTGGCTCCTGTCTTTGTAAACTGATCTGTTTGGTCAAAGTCCGGCATGTACATGACTTTGTGTCTGTGCGTAAAGAGGCCCAGCTCATACACATGTGGCGGGAGGACCTGCTGGTTCATACTTAGTTTTATGTCCTTTCAGTGCAGGATGAGGCTTGAGGTAAGGTCCACTGCCTGTGAAAACACATGCTGCCTTCCTCCTTGTCTTTTTCTTCAGCTTGCGGCTGAAAACATTCTGCCAGGACTGCAGCGTTTTTGAGGTCCAGATCCACATGCCGCTGGTGATGCCCACCACCAGCAACATGAAGATCTTAACCATGAAGATCTCCACAGCTGGAATGGAGGTCTTCATCACACACTCCTCGCCACTCTTACTGTCCTCAACACACTTCTGCTCGCCTGCTAGGATCTTCCAGTAATCCATGTTAAGTCGCTCGTAAAAATAGCAAGCGATGACACAAGTGGCAGGAACCGTGTAGAGAACCGAAAAGACACCGATCCTGACCATCAGCTTCTCCAGTTTGTCTGTATTCTCTCCTTCTGTCTTCATGACCTTACGGATGTGAAAAAGTGCGACAAACCCTGAGAGCAGAAAGGATGTGCCAATGATGAGGTAGCAAGAGAGAGGAATAAGAACAAAACCAGTCAGGGCTTTGACATCCATGCTGCCGACGTAGCACACCCCTGTAAGCTCATCTCCTGCCACCTTTCTCATAACCAGGATCATGATGGTTTTGATGGCCGGTATAGCCCATGCTGCCAGATGAAAGTAGCTGCTGTTGGCTTCAATGGCCTCATGGCCCCATTTTTTTCCAGCTGCTAGGAACCACGTGAGGGTCAGAATGACCCACCACAAGGAACTGGCCATGCCAAAATAGTACAGAATAAGGAAGACTATAGTGCATCCCGTGCTCTCCAGGCCTTCCTGGATGATGTACTGAACACCAGTGTCGCGGTCACAGGCCACATTTTCAACGCCTACAAAAAGTCTTATAAGAAATCCCACTGAGTAGACACAGTAGGACATGGAGAGGAAGATGATGGGCCGCTCAGGGTACTTGAAGCGCTGTGGATCAATAAGAAAGGTGAGTACGGTAAACGCACTGGAGATAAAGCACAGAATGGACCAGATGGCAATCCACACCATAGAGAAACGCTTGTCACCCTGACTCCAGTACACGTCAACATTGGAGTAACATTTGGGGGCACAGGACTCGCTCTTCTGCACATAATGAAACTTTCCAGGGTTGGGGCATGTTGTCTTACCAACCCTCTCCTTAATGGGCAGTTCTTGACTGTTACCTGGACGAGGGGGTCTGGAGTCTGGTGGCTGAGTGTGGGACCCCTTTGGCGGTTCGTCTGTGCCGTTGTTAGGAGCCTCCATGCAGAGGTAATTTGGGTCATTCTTATTTGGCAGCTTGGAACAGTCCAAAGAATCAGGCCAGTGAAATTTAAAGTGCTCCATGATTGGAGAGCACTTCTGTCTAGCCTGCTCGCACATTACTCTGCATGCTGGGATGGGTGTGGATACCTGCTCTGTGCACATGGGAGCATAGAGTGAGCACAAGAAAAACTTCAGATGGCTGTGGCAGCCGATCCCAATCAGTGGCGCAAACTCATGCAGCTTAATAGCGGCCTCGCTTTGATCCTCATGTCCCATTAGGTTTGGCATAACTGTCAAGTTGTAACCAATGTCTTTACAGAGTGGAATTGCGATCTCTTGGCATCGTCCTTCTACGGGACGGTCGGGGTCTATGGAACTTATAGCTGAACAAACTCCAGCCACACACAGCAGCACAAAGCTGAGGGCAGCCAGTCCAATAGTGGCAACAAACATTGTGTTTATATTAACTCATGTAGCAGATAGTAAATGACAAATGTCTTTCAAAAATGTAAATAAAAGCTATACAAATTTAGTATTTTAACTAGAAAAGTCGCTTCATTGTTGCTGTGTTGTAAGTTACTCTATACCCCCAAAAAATACAAGAAAAGGATGAAATTGCATTAGTGAAAAAAACAACACATTTTGCTTTTAATCAAACGTGCCAGGCAATGTAACGTTCGAAAATAACATGTGGCAATAAACCGAAAAAAATCTTGATATTATGAGAAATATTAGAAAACCACAGTGTTCACCACAGTGTCACTCGTAGGCTTTGCGGTTTATGTTCAATCTCCAGTCCACAGATAACAATTCCCACTTCTAAAGCTCCTGTGTTCGGCACCTGTGACATCGACGGAAATGTTGACGGTCTATTTCCCTCAAGAAAGTAGACTTCACTTTCAACTCGTGATCGCGCTTTCCACACTCATCCTCCGCAAAGTATCCTAACTGGCCAGACTCGCTCGTTTCCACACGATGCAGGACACGGTGTCGTTTTATCGTAATCGAGAAGCTCCTATGAACACGCATGGATGAATCCGCTCTGTAAACTGGTACATATTTCCTCCAACTCGTTTCCCGACACTCCGTCAAGAGTTGCTCGCCTCCTCGCACTGTGTCTGTGTCTGAGCTTCTCCGCTCCGTCCTGAACTAACCTGCCAAAGATCCGCCTTCAAAGACAGCTGCTTTGCATAAGAAAGCCGAACTGACACAGTGATTATCCTTAAACCGTGCGGAACTGCCCGTGTAAACCTCAAATCCTCGTCACCATGTTACTACAATATCACAGTAAATTGCTCATTGGCCATTTGTTGTTGTTTTCTCCCCCCAACGAACTCTCTCTGACGATCGTGTCAGTAAATGTAAGCTTTCGGCGCAAGTAAGTGGCAAATCTCTCACCCTGGACGGCCAAACGGACTCAGTGGCCGACCAGTCGAGATATGTCCCCTTTCTCTTCACAACTCGCGATTTTCACGGTCCGACTATTGTGGGAAGAGAGAAAGGAGAGTTTTTATTCCTTCAAATTCCCCTCGCTTTTTATTGTTGACTGAACTAGAACTGTTGGCTCAGAGTGTGTGCGTGTGTCTTATTCGTTGCAACCATGCGTGTGTATAAAAAAACTATATGGCTATTGGTGCTCATTTATTTTCCTTTAAACGAATTAAGGGGAAAAACATAGAGCACTTTCACTTTGAAGGCAAATTAGAAAGAGAATTTTGACATGTATTTATGCACATTTTTCTGCTTGTCCCAAATGAATAATCCATTACTATAACAATCATGTTAACAAAGACTGTGTTGTGCTAGAAATTAATTAAACAAGGACCATTTCTAAGTTGTGTACCGACACTGGGGGCTTTTATAAGTCCTGCATCAAATGAGTACATGAAATATTATGCAGCAATTGAACAAGTGGCCTTGTAAGCAGATGTGGGTGTGTAATGACAAAAGACATTCTTAACCTTTGCTATGGCAGTTTCCATTCTTCACCCCCTGCTCTCAATCATAAATAGTTGCATGACTACAGGATAAAAATGCCTTAAGGATGAACTCTTAGACAAAGGGCTTTTCAGTCCTGTTTTTGTGGATTCATCTTCAACTCATGCTGGTGCTAAGGGTTGGCAAGCCAGGACTAAGGCTTTGCTCTTAGGGCTGTAACTATGGCACGCTCCTTAGGGGTTTCTATGCCTGCCAACTTACAATAACACACTGCATAAAAGTATTAGTATTGTGGAGGTGAGATGTCAACTGTCTGTTAGTAGGGAGGAGGGTTAAAAGTTATTTGAGCATAAATAGTTCTATTGGACAATGTCTTTAAACTAATTAATTAAAAACAAGGAGCATAGGAGAACATTTTATTTAAAGCTGTGATCTGTAACTTTTGCCTCTCTATGTCTAACTCTGTTTGAAAATTGCAGGGTACTTTACATACCTTTGTGTATGTCAAAGTCAAATTAATTTAAACGAACATTTTTCAGGAAATCGGATCTGACAACTTAAATTATAAATCATAATTTTAAGTTTACCATTGAAAATTTGGGTGGGTAATGAAAGAAAGTTATGAACATTGATCTATTATGTACTTGCTTAAAAACTGCTTTGTTTTTGTATGCTTTTTAGTTTTAGAAAAGATTATTTCCAGAATAAAAATCATTGTTATCAATTCGAAATATTACTAAATATTACTGAATTACATAATGAAAGTTATATCTAAAGATGTGGTAAGATATAGTTTACTAATGTAAGTGTTATTGTAGTGATCCTATTTTCTAAGCAAAACCATTGTGCTTTATATTCTTAATTCTTTTCAAAATGGAAGCAAACTTTTGTGTGTTAGGTGTATTTTACTGACACAGGCCAAACAAAGCCTTAAGAAATGTCTTCATTCATGTCTTCATGAAAAGGTCATATATTTCAAGACGTGGTGTACTTAAGGTTTTGTGTATATTTTGTATCAAAGACCTGAGTGTCCTAAGAGGACCTGAGACCTCTTAAAATACTTTACACAGGGGCCTCTTGGGCCCTTAGGTGCTGGAAAATGAACTTTAACATAAACTCATAAGTTGGGCTTGGGAAGGAGGTATACAGTAAAATTGGAGTTGAATATTTGTGATTACTTGGACACAATTAGCGTTTTCATTTTTGACACGTGCAATAATTCAGTCAGTTGGCTTTTACAATGTGATGAGTACATTATTTAAAGTTTAAGATTTGAAAAGTTTGGTAGTTTGTTTCTCTGGTTTCCACTTATTATAAAATCTGCTTGTTCTACTGACAGTATGATCTCTGCTCTGAAGTTAAATAATATTTCTATGTGCTTAATTCATTTTTCTCTGTCATGGTATCGTTTTATTGCACAATCAATGAACATCAAGTTCATACATTTTGTGTTTTTGCACATTTTGTTTTGTCAGTGATTGAAAAGTCTTTTGCATGAGCTGGTTGATGTTGTGGCAACTATAAAGAACCTCATCTAACATTTAGAAACAAGGTCGCTTGACACTCTCTCATGTTACCCAGTGTAAAACTGTGATTTATCTGTGCAATGCCTGCTGACTGTGGTTTTCTGGAGGTCTTTGTTAGAACACTCTAAGAGCTTTTTATGAGTGCCTTTCAACATATTTTACAAATGTTTTCCAGCTAAGAGGTTGAACCTGCTTGTGACCTGTGTGCTTAGACACTTTATAAGGCTCAGAGAGTATTTCTTCAGTCACTGTTTGATTACCAACAGCAGTTACACCATAAACTGGACATACACTATTCATATGCTTTAAGAAGTTCAAGCTGTTAACTAACTCAATATAATAAACTCAAAGCCATACTGAGCACTATTTAGTGCTCATATTCATAGGTCATCTGTACTATTTATTATACTATATCTTATACTATTATATTATATGTGTTTTACTTTTTTGTGAGTGAGTTGTAAATAAAATTGTCGTCTAAATAACTAAACGAAAGTAACATGGACTGTGTAAGTACAATAAAGTACAATAAAGGTTGTAAAAAAGAAGGTGTTCCAATCATCAAAAGGATGTCTGCGAGGATGTCTGCTATTTAACCCCAGTGATGTTTATAATGATGATCAGATGTACATATCAACATCCTCGCATTTGCGAATAGTGAAGTGTTTTAGGAAATGTAACATATCACAACACTTACATATTACAAACAGTCTCATTAACTAACATATCAACAGTTTTTAAAACACAGCTACATGAAAATACAGGGACGGCATTAAATCAGGTCTCAGCTGATTTGTTTCTCCCGGTTTCTCTTATTTTACACTCTTCTGTCCTGTGATTGTTTCGCAGTCCATGTAGATGCTACTTTGAAGAAGGAATAAGAACAGAACAGAGGATCAGTACCATTCAATCTTTATCATCAGTAGCCTTGGCAGCTACTATTTTCCCTTTCATGTTTTGTGTTTGTTTATTTCTGTGTCTGGCATCCACCCTCGCCRTTTCATATTCACCCAGTTCTACAGTTATCCTTTACACACACACACACACACACACACACACACACACACACACACACACACACACACATATGCACAAACTTTATCTCTTCCAAAGCACAGCAGCAGCAGCAGCAGCTTGCTGGGTTCCATCTTGGTGGAAATCAGAAAGTGTGAGATAATTCTGTAACTAATAAAGAAAAGGGAGGCCCTTTGATGGCTCAGACAGAAAAGATATTTCATGTTTTTTGTGTGTGAGGGATTGGGGAGATGTGTGATTCTATGGAGCCTGCGTGCACCCCTGCTGTTCCACTCTGCCTAGAAGCTGGCCCCCCTCTGGCTAATGTTATGGAGAAAGGAAGGCATTTTAGAACTGCCTCAGCCCATCCCTCAGCCCCCCTTTTTTCTTTTGTTCCCCTTTGAAGAATGACTTTAGACATTTTATTTACATATTTAACCATGGATGAAAGAAAAGAGGCTTGCGAGAATGAAGGCTCCCCGGGCTCTAGTGGGAATTTTGATAAGTTTAAATGAATGGAAATCTTATTAGCTGTTTTTTTTATAGTTCGATGTTTTTGTACATGCACAGAACATGGTACCACAGTACAGACCTAAATCTGAGAGTAGGTGGACATGAAGGTCACCCCGATTCGAACACTCTCGACAACCTCATCCTCTTGTGGAGAAAATGTCTTTTTCTCCCTGATCCTCCTACAGTTGTCAACTGAAAATGTCAAAGTGAATCTTTTTGCAGACTTCAAACTTGTACATTGGGGAAGCAAGTATCAACTTGAGTTGTGGATTCGTGTGTGTGTGGTTTAAAGAGTGTGTGTAGATAAAGAGAAATGCTGGTGTTGGTGGATTTGGTCCGTGTCTTGTTTTGAGGTCTGACTCCAGAAGGGCGTGTTGGTTAAATTTACAGGAGGGACACAGGCCTAATCTGCATGTGTCTCTGTTCTCCTCTCAAACTAAACTGCAGTCTGAAGTCAGGTTGCATACTTATAGGCGTTCTCCATAATATCAGGTGTATTTGAATAATCCTTTATTTCTTGTTTTGAAGGCAGATATTTAATCTGAACTAAATCGACCTGCACGCTTTATCTTTGTTTGCATGCAGTTGTACTTTAAAATGACTTTAAACAATTGTATTTATATAAATCATGTAAATGTATTTATGTATTCATAGGTGCACCATTAGCTGGCTTTTATTTATCTTATTTAGTCAGTGAAAAAAATTATGAAGTTTTTAGAAATACACACTTTCTTTGTACAAAATTATTATTTCGTATTTATTTTGATGTTCGGGCTGGAGTCTCAACACGTATTTTGTTACATTTATTACATGTCAGATCGCTCTGTGATTGCGTGTTTGTGAAATTCATTCCTGACTGTAGAGCAAGAGATGAAAGTTATACAGACTGTGTATTAGCAAGATTAATCCCTCATTGCATCTCCTTATTTTCATCACTTGTTCTAAATGCAGTCTCTTTAAAAACTCGCCTCTCTTCTTTGAAGGGTCACATGATTTGTGGAAAAGCTTGTGAGCTTTTCAGTTAATAATTTAAGTTCTCTACTACTTCAAAACCTTCTGTGTTTTATGCACATGTGGTTTTACTGCTTTAATAACAGATCCTTTATTAATGATTCTTAATTTTTCCTTTTATATAGCAGACAAACAATCATCCAGACCCACTTTAAAAACACACATTTTCCATTGTTGTAACTAGGAATAAGCATTGACAGTCAAAATTCATTGCATAAGGATCAAAGTTGTATTTGAATTTAATGCAACACTGATTTGCCAACTGGTTTGTATAATAAATAAAGCTTGACAGTTGGGTGGAGACATTATATTATTCACAGTTTCATTTTATTTATTGGACAAAGTGGTTATACTTTGGCTTGATTCATTTTATACAAAATTTAGTTTTCCTAGCCTAGTTTTGTTGTTTGTTGGACCATTATATGAAAGCAATATCACACTTACAATCCTGCTGTTTTGTGGCCATATAGTAGTGCACTGATATGACCTGCAGTTTAAGGGCAAATTAAAGGTGTTTTGATATTTAGCTATAGCTGTAATGAGGACACAGAGTCATGAGGATCCATTTGCAGCCTTTTAATTAGAATAGTCAAAAACAGGCAAAAGGTAAAAAAAAATGGCAAACAGAGTTACTGGGAAAAGGCAAAATCAGAAACGGTAATACAGGCAGAGGTCAGGGCAGGCAGCAAACAACCCAAAAACGTAAATAACTAGAAACAGTCTAAACACAAAAACCAGGTAAACAGCACAGGAATAAATGCTCTGAAATGTAGGCCAAAGCAATACAAGACATCACAGTGACTGAACAGAGTCCAGGGTTTAAATAGACTGCTTGATTGAGAACAGGTGAGCCAAACAGGAAGTAATCAGTAATCAGATACGGGGCCCATGGAAATTGTAGTCCGGAAGTGTACTAGTACTCTGGCGAGGGCTCCCTCTGGTGGGAGCCTCCTCCGTAACCATAGCATTACTCTTGCTCATGTGCTATTGCTTTACTATACATAACCCACATTGCATAGCCATAAACTGGATCACATCCCAGAGGTAATCACTCTAAAGTCCCCAGACCCCTGGCAGATCCTGCAGACGGGTGATTTGTGGGGCTGAGCAGGCACAGGACTCTGATGTGGCTGAGATCCGCTGTAAACACATGCTTTCATGTGATGTGTTAGTAATGTGTCAGAAGCTCAGACAGAGAGCATGTCTTCACTTCACTCTGACCTCATCCAGCTTTTAAGTGGTCGTCTCATAACCAAACTGAACCACTTTGAATGTTTTCACACGCTCTTCCATGAGCCAAACAGTGAAATGACATACGTACCTCAGAACCCAATGACTTGATTTGTGGATACTTAAGATGCTTTAGATACATCACAACCCTGAACCATGAACCTGAACCACTGGGGTGGGGGTAAGTCATCAATATTTTCGGCCCATTTTCCCAGAGGAGAAAGACAATTGCACAATTTTAATGCAAGTGCAATGTGTTAACATTTAGGAAACATTGTTAAAATGTACACAGTGAGTAAAGTACTTTGGCATTTTTTTCTTATTTGACCTAATGAAGTAAGTAAAAATGAACTAGGGGTTTTAATAGGGTATCAAGAGGGAAATCAAGGGTCTCTATGTTTCTTACTCTCACAACCTTTTTGTAATCTAATCTGTTTCTGAGAAGCTACACTGGAATCAGTAGTCT
>JAZGTJ010002170.1:22313-45028 GCA_036877575.1 Botia almorhae
GGAAAGAGAGAGGAATGGAAAAAAGAGGATCTGAGGACACCCCACTGGTTTTGGCTTAGGAGGGACCATTCACACAAGGCCTTCTTGGGCTATTCCCACAGTACTGTCTTACTGAGCAGCCACTCATACACACAAATACACAGACACACATACACACTCCAGTCAAATTAAATTAGAGTCCTCTTCTCTTTCCCTACTGAAATGCTGACCTTTTCATTGCCAGCGACCCCTAACTCCCCTCTCACATAAACCCACTTTTTTAAATCTTCCTTACACAAACACACATACATAGAGGCATTTGTATTGCCATATAGGCGACTTTAAAGCTTAATTGTGTCATTTTTGCACCACTAGCAAAGGAACTTACCGAAGGACATTTCCAAAATAATAATTATATAGCCAATAAATAATAACTGGTTACCCAATCTTTTGCCCGTCTGCAACTGGCTGGACAGACAAACAAGCTCGCCCCAAACTCACACCAATGGGTGAGCCAATGTTATAAGTTCAGTCTATGTTGGGATGCTCAGACAAACAGCAATTTTAAAAGCAGAACATAATCATTGTCTTTACACTTTTCAGGGAAATGAATAAACAAATGGCTCATACACAGATGTCAACAGGCAACATACATGCTTCAACTTTAATCCTTCCATTAATATAAATCTGCAACATACTACAAAACATTCTGTAACTGAGAGTTACACTAAGTACATAAAACAAGATATATGAATATATGATTCATTATGAAATATAATTCATATATTCTTGAGGGTATATGAAGTCTGACATGGAACACTGAAATCTAGGCAGGAAAATGCAAGTGCAGTGTGGGTGATCCGTGTTTGTGTGTGTGGGTCTTTAAGAGGAGGGGTGTCAGTGAGAATTCGTCCAGCTGTTCTTTGTGTCAACCTGTTACTTCCCTTGAGAAAGGAAATGGTGTCTGTGTGTGTATCAGAGAATCCGGGAAAGAGAATCTCTTTATTACTGCCATCACCACACTTTGTCTCTCATTCTTCACTCTATTCAGCCAAGAAGCCTCTCACTAATGCATTTACAACCGTCTGTTTGCAATGGGCCTCAGCAAAGATTAATGTACATGCTCCTGAGAGAGCGAGAGAAAGAGAGTTCCTACGCGTGTTTTGACTAACAAAAGCTAAATTCTTATCTGAAACATGGTGTCAGTGTTTGGAATTAAGCAGCTATTCCCAAAGTAGCACTGCGTTTAATTGTACAGGTCAGCAGAACCTTCGAAAAAACTGTGAATAGACGGGTGAATTATAACTATCTCAACAATGTCTGTGACTGTTTCATCCTTCAGACCTGTAAACCGCCTGCCTTGAAAGTCAGATGAAAGAACAAGAAAGAGAGAGAGAGAGATTAAAACGAAGTCCTTTGCCATAAGCTCTGAGCGCTAAGCTGCTTGCATTTATTCTCTTATGTCCTAAGTATGACTATCTGTAGTATTACGCAAGGCATGCTGGGAAAACTTTCAGTGGTGGACTGCAACTCAACTCGAGTTCGTAGCACTTGGATAAACAAATCTAATCACTGGCTTCAAGGGAAGTTGTAGCTAAAATATCTAATGTGACTCTTCAGTAGTCTTAATTTGATGATTTAGAGCTGTCTCAGTCCGTCTGAACAAATTACATCAAGAAAAGGCATTTTTAGAGGGTTTATTTTTGGGGCTGAGCATGAGAGACAGAGGGAGGGAAAAGACAGATGATGAAAGAGAGAAAGAGAGAGAGAGATTTGGAATCCTCCAGAAAACTTTCCTCTCCATTCATTATAGTGCATGGAAGCCAATTCATGTGGTGGCAAATTGAGATCAAAGCCAAATTAAAGCTGACTCGTTCAAAGGCAGATAAAACTAAGCAAGCCTGCAGCAAAATTTTCCTCATTGATTTCTTCCTCCTTCACTCTTTCCCTCATTCCCGCTCTCCGTTTTTCCAACAAACCTTTGGATTTCCTACTAAAGAGGAATAGGCTTTGAAACGTCCTGCAGCAAAGTGTTAAAATGACTGTACAAACAAAACCAAAAGTCACAAACAACAGCCCAGACGAAACGCCACTAACAACACACAACGAGCTCCCAAACTGAAAACGCAAACAATGTTTTTTATTTTATTTTTCCCACAGTGTTTGACAAAAAGAGAGAAATAGAGGAAAAGTGCTATAACAACAAACCATCTATATAAATCTTTTACAGTTAAAGAAATGACTTCAGGTGTTTGAATATAACTGACGTCTCTTCACTTAGAAGGACGATTTTTATTCAGGGGAACTGCGTGGGATAAGATGGAGGGATGTGATATTTTGGCTGATATGTTGTCTTTTCACCCGAGGTTCAGCGTTCCCTTTCATGCAGCCACATGTGGAGCATCTCTCCCTCTGAAGTTCTGTTTGGATTAGGCAGGACAGGGGAGCAGGAGGAAGTGAAGCCTCACACATTTTCCCTGGAACTCTGTGTTTGCCTAAACCTTTCACAGAAATTAAACAATTCCACACACACTACGAGAGGAAGATAAGAACGTGACAGACATGGAGGTGTAGCGTGGAAAAGAGACAGTGGAATAAAGGCTAAGAGCAAACAGGATAGTTAATGACAGAGGAAAGAGACAGTATTGAATATATATATATTTAAAGAGACAGTATTGAATATATATATATATATATATATATATATATATGAAGACAATTTATGTTTTATCAAAGGAATAGTTCAGCCAAATATTATAATTCATTCATAATTTACTGACCCTGTTCCAGTTCTGTATGAATTTATTTCTCATTTGAAACACAAAATGAGATGTTAGGCAGAATGTTTGTGGCTGACAGCCCCAGTCACCATTCACTGTAAATGTAAGAAAGAAAGAGCACTGACAGCATTTTTTTAAACATTTCCTAATAGTTGTCTAATTGTTAAGAAATTGTTTACAGTCATACAGCTTCCTGTACATCTTCCAGGAAAAAAACTGTTTCATTGAATGGTAATTATTTGCAATTAGGTGGCATTCACACTAAGAACTTAGACACTAAGAGAGAATTAGATTTTCAGCATATAAGTTCGACAGTATTACCTGCACAGGAATGAGGATGAACCAGAACAGTCATTTTGAAAACATATGGGATAGAAAATAAGGTAGATTATTTAGTAAAAGTATAGGACAAATATATGGGACAAATAAGTACACAGTAACATTTATGGTGTGTTCAGTGATGTGTTGTTTTGACTTAATATACTTTGGTTTTGACTTGACATTATACAACAAGTGCTTTTTTGGAATGTGTGCTAGGGTGACATTTAAAGTTATGAAATTCCCAATTAAAGTTACAAATGAAAACTAACATCAGCACTGTAAGTAAATTATATTTCAAAGATTTTGAAGTGTTTGCCTCAGAGAACATCCACACACACACACACATACACACACTAAGAAACCTTACACATGGGGGAACATGTCAAGGACCTAACACCTGGAAGAGCTGAAAGAAACAGAGGAAAATGCCTTTTAATCTGTCCAAGATACGGTTTCATAGCTGTGAGCACTTACCTCACCTTTGCCTATCCGACCCCCTTCTGACACTCTCAGGCACGCAAAGATTACTGTACCCATGCACATACCTTCAGCTCTTATATCAAAACACCCTCAAATCACCTGCCACTCTGCACAAAGTCACACACACACACATAGGAAAAGCCTGTGGCTTTCATCCTATTGCTGAAGGAAGAAAGAGGCCCTGAAATCATGACACCATAGAGGGGTCAAGATATATGTAAACAATTTCCTTTAAAAGACATGTAATGCACCAGCCCACGAAATCTATGACAAAACAACCTTTCATGTGATAAAACAACCAGTCATGCACAGTAGAAAGTAATTGTTGATGTCAACAAGTCAATGTGATACATTGAGATTTTTTTATTTAAAATTGTCTTTTGTAATACTAGTTTGTTTACTTGTTTAATATGCTTAATTTGATTAAATTAATCATTTTGATTATATTAGTTTAAATTGCTAATGTTTTTTGTAGATTATTCATTTTCAGTAGGGAAATTAAAGATTTCTTGATTAACATAACATACATTTGTGAAAAGTTTGAAAGGATATTATTGGTCTAAAATACATTTTAAATTTTCAGAGTTGCTTTATGCTGAAGTAAAAATTCAATAAAGAACCTCAAGCATTTCTCACTTCAATAATCGTGAGCTTTGCTTTATACAGTATTAATTTTATACCTGTTTTAATTGTGCGTGATTTATTTTCCTACCCGCTTATAGGCTTATTTGTCTAAATGAATTTTAGATCAATTCTGAGACATCTAAAACAAACTGGATACCTAAGTGAGACACAACAGAGACCTGTATTCATTCACTTGAGCTGTAAAAAACAACCACAGAGCAATAACATTTTCTCCAGATACACACTTTGCTTTGACTTCTGTTATTTTAAAAAGTGCTTCATGAACACATTTGACTTGCCTTCACTCAACACAAATGTTAGATAACAGACCTAGTCTTCATTAACCTCATGATGTGTATTCTTCTCATCAAAATACAATCAGCAGACAGGTTATGTCTGCAAACCCTGCTCTGAGACACTCAAAAGCATTCCCAAAATATACTAGAGACGTCACGAAAAAATATTATAAAGCTTGATGTGAAACAATACCCTTCCTCCACTCTGAACAAGCTTCTGCGCATCACACGCTGACATGCGTCAGAAAACAGGGTCAGGTACATCTTTCAGAAGCGTACACTGTGAACCGCTGATCTTTTGAGAAATGCTGCTCTCAACAGTATTTGATTAAACATCATATGGAGAAAACACACACTCCAGTGTTTTAATCCTCTCTTTTAGCCTGCTTTCGCCCTCTCCTTTCTCTCTCCGTCTCGCGTCCCCTCCTCTCACCCAGAAAGTGATTAGAGAGAAGATTCTGGAGGCTGACACAAAAACACCTTTTGTAGGGGCCCTTTGAGTGTCACTAAAAAGTGTGCGAGTTTCTCTAGTGAAGCCACTGACTGGATGAATGAAAGCAGAGGTAGGTGCAATCGATATACAAATGCAATGATAAATAAAGCCAAAAAACTGAGGCCTTGTAACTGTGACTGCCTGTATATGTGTGTGTGTCTGCTGTTCTTTGAGTGCCTTTTATATGTATTCTCTTTGGAAGTCTGTATAAGCGTGTGTGCGTATTCTCAAGCTGCAGAGAGACGCTGTGCTTTGATATCTAGATTATGAAGGAAACGACAGTTGATTAAAAACTACTGTGTTCTCAATGACAGGAGCCCTTCTGCTGAACGCTAGAGCAGGTGTTCATATAAAGCCTTAATATTTCATTCCCTTTTAAAAACCATAATAAGTTCTTAAATTAAACATGTGATAGAACCAATTAAACATTTTTGCTTAAAAGATACATAACACTCTTTTTGTTCACATTTTTTTTGAAAGAGCAAAGTTCTTAGTTAAGTTTCAGTTTAAAGAGCGTTAGGTATGTGTTGTAATGGTAGTTCGTCTGTAAAAGAACGTCTCTCCCTTTGCCTCTTGCGTGATTGCACCCAATTATGATTCTGTTTCATCTCGGCTGCAGATGTTAGGAGAAGTGGGGCTTGGAAGAGCAGGGGTGCCGGCTGAGGGGTGTCAACAGGCCTTCTGTCAAAGCCTCTTTGAGGGCCGTGTCAGGTGCTTTGATTGGCATGCTTTCGTGAGGAGAGATTCTCTTCTTATCTGTCCAGGTCGGGTGACAGGTGAGTTCCACATCAAATGCAGCTCAATGGAGAGAGGTATAGTGATCCTTTGCAACAGAGCGGAAGATGATGCATGTTTGTTCCAAGTTGAGGGACAGCGATCTTGGTGTCGCCTTTCTTCTGTCCTGTTACCCTGTTTTCACCTGGTGTTTTAAAGGAAGTTGGATGATCTGACTGCGAAAGGACAAAGTTAAATCCAAGTGTAAACTTGAAGTGTTTGATTTTAAATGTAAACACTAACCAGTTTTGATGCATCCAGGACAGCAGCAAAGGACCGCCAACTCACCTGTCAATCAACCAGTGCACTAAAACGAGAGGTGTACAGTAAATTCAACTTTGCAGCTTACTCCCCACTTAAAAATGTTACGTAAATATTAATTAAAAACAGAGAGAGACTGAAGAGATGAATTTCAGTCTGAAGAGACTGAAATTCTTGCCCATTCTTCTTTGCCAAATTGCTCAAGCTCAGTCAGATTGGATGGGGATCGTCTGTGAACAGCAATTTTAAAGTCTTTCCACAGATGCTCAATGGGATTTAGATCTGGACTTTTCCTGGGCCATTCTAACACATGAATATTCTTTGATCCAAATCATTCCGTTGTAGCTCTGGCTGTATGTTTAGGGTCATTGTCTTGCTGGAAGATGAATCTCCTTCCCATTCTCAAGTCTTTTGCAGCCTCCAACAGGTTTTCTTCCAGGATTGTCCTGTATTTAGCTCCATCCATCTTCCCATCAACTCTGACCAGCTTCCCCGTCCCTGCTGAAGAAAAGCACCACACGGCATGTTGCTGCCACCACCATGTTTCACAGTGGGGATGGTGTGTTCAGCAGTGTTACTTTTCCGGCATACATAACGCTTTGCTTTTAGGCCAAAATATTTAACACTACAACCTAAGCCAATTTCTAACCCTAACAGACCTAACCCTATAGCTATTTCTGTAACATTTTTACAAATACGGGTGTCCTCAAAAGGAAAGAGGGGTTTTGCTCAGATTTGTGAGGTTTTGCTGACTTTTAGGTACAATATTGTCCCCAATATATGGTAAAGTAGACACACACACACACACACAACACACATACACACAGAGATACACTCAGGCCATTGAGGTTCCTCAAGTTAATTATGCTGTTTGGAGTCCTTTGTTGTTTTTATTTACATGCTTTGTGTCTTTGCATGAAAGAGCAGCCAAAAGAGAAAAACGTTAGCAACACAAGAACAAGCCCAACTAATGTGTTCACATTTCTCTTTAAACAGCAAATTACTTTTCTTCCCCTCTAAGTCAGCAGACCATTTAGCTCAAATGCACTATTAGCTCAAAAGAGGAAACAATTAAAAATTACATCTACCAGTAACCAATCCTTTTCGAACCACCATAGGCTTTCATTGTTTGTGGATCCATATCAAAAGAATAATATTACGATTAGAGAAATTAATATCTAATTGATGTCAAGTTTAGCTGCTAATGAGGAAAATCTGTATTTTGCATTTTCTAATTGTGGCATCTATTGAGGTCCATCCCTTAATGTCCCCAGTGAATTACATCAGAGGATTCAATTCTGTTTAATTTAAAGGCATGTTTTTTTCTTTTTCTGTTTTCTTTTCAAAGACAAGAAAGTTGCAAATTATGCACTGTTTATCAGACATGCAAAATGGATTCTGAAAAAGAAAAGAAATGACATTACATACATACAAAAATCTAAATGCAAATACTTCATAGATTTCCATTGTTTTTATACACAGCTAGTTATAAACACCATAACCTAGCCCACACTCTAACAAAAACTTTTTTACTATATGTGTATAGTGTTTTTAGAAATGAAGATGTCCCCAAAAGGAAGTTTGGCTCACACAATTTTCTCATGGAACAAAGCAGAGCGTCTGTGGCTTTTTGTCATTCACTCAAAAGACTTGGCAGAACTGAAGAGGAACTGTGCTCTTTTTTTAATATCTGAGGGCTTGTTAAAGATTCACTGAGGGAGAGTCACTGTGGAGACCAATGAGGCATCTGTTAAGTTCTTTGCTTCTCACAAAGGGGGAAGGAAATGATGCTTGTGGACAATAGAGATAGATGTCTATTTCATTGGAACAGGACTGTAAAACAGATAAAGTGAAATCATATGTAGAAAGGCTTTGATGTAATTTAATCTTTGTGTATCTCTGTGGTACAATTACATTTATGTGGCTGATGGGGTAGGTTCTACTAAAATAGAGGCCAATTTATGCCGTGAAAATGCACAGATATGTGGGGATAATTATTGTCCCGTTGAATGATAAAATAGAAAAAATATTTGTACATTTAGGTCACATTTAAAATGCATGAAATTTCATCACACTAGATAACTAGATAATTTTTTGCATTTTTGCAATCACTTTTAACAAACCTAGTATATGTATGAGGCTAGTTACCTAGGCTAGTGTGAGTATGCATGAGGCTAGATATAGTTCAGATATATGAACAAGTGTCAGAAACACATGCAGCCTACTGGACACTGCTCCAACAAACTGCATTACAGGCCACCAAATACTTTTTGGGGTTACTGTACACACTCACCATAGAATACATGCAGCCCAAAACCTGCACTTTTTCATTTTAATCTGTAAAATCTGGCCCCAAAGAAGATTTTTGACATTTTTGAATATGAATCCATAACAGCAAGCTGCCAGGAAGAGTGTTAAATAAGATCACAGAAGCTTTTAATAAACCAGTGATAAAGTGAAAACATGGCCACCAAATGAATGGCAAGCAAAAACTGCAGGGCTTCCAGTGAAATCCCTATTCAGACAGTTAAAGAAGAGAGCGACAAATACACTTCCTTCCTCTTCCTCTTCTTCTAATGTTTTAGTGTTTAGAGGCAGGAAGGAAGGTTTGGCCAGCTTTGCACTGTTGGCTTTGATTGGCTCTTTCATGTCTTTGTAGTTTTATTAGAGCTGTCATTAGACTTTTTATGGCTGGTGTTTGCCCCTTTTCACGAGCCACGGTATTTAGAGGAGGTGTGATATGATCTTTCTGTTGATTCTCCTTTTTCAATAAGCATCTGTTAAGCTCTGATGTGTCATCTGGCCCTCAGAGGACAATAAACACTCACTTTCCTCTCAAAAACACATACAATACATTTGCTTTTTGGGTCGTGAAATGAATGAAGTCCTGAACAAACTATTGTGGTATAAAAGCTGTCTTTCAATATTTTCAACTTGTCATGGTTATGTGAAAGCGGTTTAAAGTTTATTTGTTTGCTTTCGTGCCTTTTAATATTCAACAGCTTTGAATGCATAGCCAAATAATATGTCAAAGTCTCAACACTCAACGCTTAACATTCAATACTCTCTCTGTCTCTCTCTCTCGCTCTTTGTGAACCAAATATGAATGTGAATCAAATGTGAATCATTTTTCGATCTAGTTCATATTATTGATTCACTAAACTGAATTGATGCTTTATATGAAAAAGGCAGGACTTTTTAAGCATGCAAGTTTAATTATTACCTCAGTTCATGCATCTGTAAGGCCGCAGATGCAACAAAATGTGACAAATTATAAAATTTTTGTTACGCCATACCACCACTTGTTAGAAGTAGTCACTAGTAAGTAGTTAGTAGTATCATGATATTAGAAAAGTTTTGAAAGTTTTGAAAACAGTAGAGCTACTGTAACACTGTACTGTAACCACAAATGGAGTTTACCTCATAGTTGCTATGAGGTTGGGTTTCTTGCATAACTAATACAAAAGCTATAAATGAGGAGTGAGTATGTGTGTAATTATCTGTGTGTTTGTAAGCCATCACCCCTTCTGTGCCCTCTCGGTCCCAATAACCACAACCAGTACAAAGAGAAACGCTTGCTGGGAGCCAGCAGGGGCACCACGGCTGTCATTACAGCCTGGCCAAGGAGAGCAAATACCAGGCCCTAGCAACCTACGGGAGGGGAGCAGGAAACAGAAGAGGAAGAAAGAGACTCAGAAGGAACGAGGGGAGTTAGCTTAGGAGCACCATAGTGAATGACCCCAATGTGACTCTTCAGCTCCTCAACAATCGCTCTCAGCCAGCTGGAGATGAGGTGTCGAAGGGGCCCCTTAGGGAACCCCCAGCCGAATTTACTGCCGACTCAGAGATCGGTGAATGAAACCCAATCAGCTCAGGTTCCTGCTCAGCATGTGCCCTGAACAAGAGGAAAAAGAACCGCGCAGGACTTAGCGCTAATGCAGCCGTGGCAGCAATAAAGAGAGAGCAGAGGCCCTTTCGCACTCACACAAACACCCTGTGCATTTTTATTGTCCTTCTCCTTTAGTTCTCATCCTTTTTGCTCAGCCCGAAAGTCAATTTATCACCTCTTCTGTTAATTTACTGCTTTTTGCTCCAATGCTTAACTGAAAGAGAGTTCAACATAAATTACGACTTTGAGTATCCTATAGAAGAGAAATACCACAAAAGCGATCTATCTAAATACCTCAAATGTTTCTCCTAAACAGCATTGTGACTAGATGGAGAGTAAAGTGAGCATTTGGCTTTTTCTCCTAAAAAAAAATCTGTAGTAATCTCACATATCTCCTCCAGAGCTTCAGAAGACATGTAAACAATGTCTCAAACTGTGCTCAGATTTGTTCAGTTCCAGAAGTCTGCAATCAAAAGTCATAATTAGTAACTAAGGAATTTTAGGAGAACCTTCATGAGCAATAAAAGAGCAACCTCTGAGCAATAAAATGGTTTTCTGGGTAAAGAAGAGAAAGTAAGGAGATGTAAGGACAAGAAGAAAAAAATAACTCAGAAGAGAGGAGGACAAAGGAGAAAAGGAAAGAAGAAGGATAAAAAGGTTGGGGAATACAGAGCGAAGCAGCTGTCTATTTAAAGCAGGTTGTAGCGATGCTCAGAGCTACCCCGCTGATCAATTAGCATATCTGAATCCTAGCGCTGCACGAGGTTCCCGCGCTAGCACACTGCTAGGTGGCACTTCTGAGGGAGGCGGCTTTTGAATGCGCACACAGGAATCCGGCGAACGCTATGTGTTCCTAACCGTTTGAACAGCCACAAAAATGATTTGAAGTTCCAACTCCAAGCTGAAGAGAAAAAAGTTTCACTTTTTTAGTTATAGAGAGGAAGGACAGACGTATTTACTTGTTTTTTCCCTTTTTACTTGATGTTTGATCATTCACTGAGATGTTGCTCACCCTGTGTGTTTCTTTGGGGGTGAGGGATACAAAATAACAGATGGGTTTCCTTCTGAACTATCAACAATAACTGGCTATTTGATTGACTTCTGCTTCACCATTGTCTATATAAAATCACAGGTTTTCCTAATTCTAGCCTGTATGTCTTATGTTTTAAGCTCTTAAAAAGTTTAAACAGTTGCTTTGCACTTAATGGGATTTACAAATAATTATTTATTGAAATTTATTGTGACATCATTTTCTGGTAACCACATTCATTGTGGGTCAGAAATAAGGCCAGAAGTAATTTTGCAAAGTGTGATCACATCTCAAGGCCTCATTAAAAAAACTACATTCACATTGATAGCCACAAATGTGCTTAAATGCATCAGGTGACACTCTGATCTGTTCTTAAGTTTTACACGCTGTTTGTACAGTTGTAGATAATTATCCTAATCAGATGTCTGTTTATTGCTAATTAGCTTTATACTCCACAGCAAGCATCCCCCACAGGCCCTCAGCATTACTTGGCTTGTGAAAATGTTAAAACCCAGAATCCACTAACGCTGGAAAATCTTTTTTTAGGTTTCATCAGGAATACACGCTAACGCTAACGCAGCACTGCTGCGACTAATGTCTCAGACTTTGCCCTGAGGGTATGTCACCAATCAGATCAAGGCAAATCAACAGCAGTGATGATAGCAGTACGCTCCCTCCCGCGTGATTTAGGAAAGTGAAACGATAGCTACGGATTGTTGTTCTGTTGAATGCTTCAGTCTTCACAAAGGCGTCGCTTCTCAGACAACCTTAAAACAATCCTCTGTGTCAGACTGCCGAAGCACAGACCGTATTTATGGAAAAACAGGTCAAGTTTTTCTCTCTCTCCCTCTCTTTCTCTTGTTCTCTCTTTTTCAGTTTTTTAGGATAGCCTTGAAGTTGCTCTCCCATCAGTCACAAAGCACGGTTCTATTGACGGGATCCAGAGAGGGTATTGACGGTTCCATAATTTGGGCAGGGGAACAGAAAAAAGCCCAGCCCCCCGCTGTGCACAGCATGTCACTGCAGGCAGCGGGAGCTTCGTATTTTATTAGCCTGGGAGAGCTGCCCCACTGCAAAGAAAGCACATTCAGCCAGCCACTGATCTCTGTCACAAAAACAATATCATCATAGCATACCGCTCAAAACCCCGCCCCTTTCCCTCTGTTACACGCATGCAGACGTGCACATGCAAACGCTCGTTGTAACTCTTTCTCTCTCTTTATCAGACATTCAGTCTTTGGCTTAAGCTCTCTGTGTCTGATCGGCACCTCGTTCCAACTTTCTCAATCTTTCTTTCCATCACCCCCCTCTCTCTCACTCTCTTAATAGTGTCTCTTTCATTCGCTCCCTACGGTTGGGCGTTTCACTTTTGGAGGTAGAGCAGCTCAATCAACAGGCTACAAATGAGCTGATTCAAAAGAGCTCAACCTAAGTATGGACAAAAAACACATATATTAGAATAGCCCTCCACCTGTTCCTGTCCCGTTCCCTTTACATGTGTCTTTGTCATTTGACACTGAAGGTGGCACATCCCCACAAATATTCATATTAGTGAATGATCAAAAAGTGTGTTTGCAATTATAAATGACAGATTCTTCAACTGTTTATATATTCTCCAACTGTTTCAATATTTAATATATGTTATATAATATATATATATATGTGTGTGTGTGTGTGTATATGTTGATATATGAACTGTTATATTTCCTCCTAATTATGAACATTTGATTATGTTATCATGGCACTGAAATGGAACTCTACATATGGAACATGGAACACTACATTAACACGTATAACACATGAGTAGACATGAACAATAGGTTTAGAGACTCATGCAGACACATAAGGGTGAAGAGAAGACCTACACTCCCACATCCACACGCATGCATACATGTGCACAGGGGGCAAGGGTTTGCATTTTCATACCACATGGTGTCTAGCTAGACCGCTCCCAGTAATCAGATCTGCCGTATTAAACAGAAGTGCTGCCCAAGTCGTATGTTTACCATTGGGAAACAAGGCTGAATTTTAAAGGATAGATTTTTGTCTTAATAAATACAACTTAGAAACAGGAGTTTTTCCCGCACCATTTCATAAGCCTGAGTTTAAAGCAGTGCATTTTGTTGATCACACAAATATACAATAACAAATATTGACTGTTGACAATTCTTAATACCATATAAATCATATTTTACTCATGCTAATTTAAAGGAATTATGTAATAAAGATCCATTTCACCTGCATCTGCTGGATTTATGCTGTGAACAAAGAGTTTGTGAGTGTTGGGTAAAATTACATTTCTACCAGCAAAGAGGAAGCTGGTAGAAACTGCTAAGTATGCATAATTAGATAACCACAATGGATGAATGGATTATGTTATTCCAGTTTGTAAATATTACAGTGTATGCAGACATAAATATAACCCAAGTCATTGGAGGGCTGAAACATATTTAAATAAAATCTGCGGATGTTTTTGTTGTTCCATTACATGGAACTCTTTAATCTAGCCGCACTATTCAAACATCCTACATAAATTATGCTCTCAGTGTGAAAATCAAAGGCCAATGCCACCAGTCTCAGAGCTGTGGGAGAACTTTTGATGGACAGATTGAGAGAACAGAAGAGTATGATAAACATATCACACACATTTAAACTCCTTTCGTTTTTACATCTGCCTTTCAAAAGTTTTACAGTGTAGATTATGTTAGCAGCTTAATATTAAAACAATTTGATTCTATTCTATCCTAAAGGTACTATAAAAATGTTGCTTATTTTAAGCAAAAACATGACCATCATATCTTTAATGCAGAATGACACTTGCAGAACGTTAGTGACTGCACCACAAATGAAAAATATCTTAAAAACTTTTAAAAGCATCTGAGCTGAAAGCATAATTATACATAAATTAAGTTATTGGCTTTATTATACTATTGAATGAAAATCAATATCTAATCAACAAAACCAGTCAAATTATTCAAATGCTTGTTTATTTATTTATTTAGTGGCACTGTTAATAGTAGTTAACATTAAAATCCCAAGTGTGCTTCACACGTGCGGTTTTTCTTTCAGTTTATTAATTGCAACGTTCAACTGTATTTCAGTGACAGGCTAAATTAAGAGCACCAGTGGAGTCATCAAAAACATAGTTCAAAACATAGACACAAGCTACCATTTGGCGCCATCTACCGATCAAAAAACTATCGCCTCAATAAATGTCAAAAATTCATAAACGATTTGGTGGGCAGACTTGCTTTCATTGCGTGTTTCCGTGTGTATTATGTTAATGACGGACACAATTTTTTGTACTTGTCGGACCGTCATGGTCGCAATTCACCTTCTTAAACAAAACACTCTCATACAGAGTTCATAAGGAGCGATTAATTGTTTCCTCATTAACATTTTCTATAAAAATATTTAGTATGAATATCTATTAAATGTTTATTAAGCAAATAGTTAAATGGCTGAAGTTAAATTATTAATTATAAATCAATATGTGGTTTAAATGTGGAACAAAATGCACCTTTGTTTTTCTGTATTTTTATGTAGCTTCCTCATTTCTGCTTTCTGGTTAAGGGAAGGAACATAAAAGCATTTTGTTTTATCCATGATCAAGAATATATTCTGCTGAAGTTTCTCATGTCTATTACTTTAAATTTAGCCATTTTGAGGTGTGTCAGTCTAACATTTCCTGAGGGCAACACAAACCACAAAGTTGTTTTTTAAGACAGTGTTAAATATTTCAAGCGTATTTAGAATAAAAATAAACATCTGAGAGTTGTCTAACCAGAATGTGACATCAATTGTCCTTGGGAACTTGTTGAGGGTTGTTCATGCAAGTAAACAGGTGAAACAATTCTCATTTACATTTACATTTAGTCATTTAGCTGACACTTTTACCCAAAGCGACTTACAAATGAGGACAAGGAAGCAATTTCAACAACAAGAGGCAACGGTGAATAAGTGCTATAGACAGGTCTCAGGTATTTCAACATAGTATAAGAAGGGTTTTTTTAATTAAAGAAATAGAAGTGGCAGAGTGTAAGTTAATTAGTCAAAGAAAGTTAAGACGAAAAAGATGAGTTTTTAGTTGTTTCTTGAAAACGGCTCAAAATGACTCAGCCATTCTGATGGAGTTATGTCATTTATTTAGTCAATTATTTATTACTTTAATGTCTTATCACTATTTTGCACTTTAAATGTTTGTGGTAGTTTGTGAACATTGATATCGATTTAATCAATTAATCCTGAGTACATCAGTCCTCCATAAGTATCAGGGCATAGATAGATGACAAATAAACATGAAAATGACCTCTAATACAACTTTACAAAACAAAATGTTTTAATAAATCTGTAAGAACAGTATGACCACCTACGCATCTACAAAGTAACTGGAAAAGATGTTTAAAATTGTTGTGCAAGCACGAGCAAAGTCTCTGTAAAACACAGCTGCGCACTCTTATTTTACACGTTATGTACAATTTAAATGCTGCTTTTAAAAAAGCCATTTTTCTTTTTTTCTTTTTGTAAATGTCCATCTACTGCTCTTCAGTGTTATAAACTGCCTGTAGAGGCTGAGAACATCTGGAGTCCTGAGCTGCAGCTCCTACAACAAGAATACATTCATTTCTATTCATAAAAAATACACATTTCTAAAAGTGTTGCGTGTGTTTTTTAACATGCATATCTTACCTGGTCGTTTTTTTCTCTTTGAGTAGATCAGTCCTCCAACTATCATAATCATTCCCAACACAAACCCAGCAGCCCCGATAATGATCTTATTCCTATGAGACTCATCCAGAGAGGAATCTGCCAAACAAAACAAGATATGAGACATTTACATTTAGGTATTTGGCAGACGCTTTTATCCAAAGCGACTTACATTGCATTGTACTACACATTGATCATTATACATTGAGTATGTGCAATCCCTGGGATCGAACCCATGACCTTGGCGACAAGAAACAAGAAATTATTTTTGTTGTTATGAGGTCCCTTTAAAGTCTGTTTTGGGCTGTTGACGGGCCATTTCTTCAGGGCAATTTGAGCCGGGCATTGCTAGGTTGCTAGTTGCTAGGGTGTTTTTGGAACTACTCCAAATTTCTGATATTCTGATTCATAGATGCTTCTTTTGTCCCTGCTTCAATGCAAATATATGATTGTTTATGTTTTGAAAACAAAAGTTTTCTGATCATTTTAAACAACTTCACACTTCTTAAGCTTCAGATCGTTAAGATGGAAGACTACCATTTTTAAGATTAGGAGTTTCTTCATCAGACAGTAATGCTTGCCTATAATAAACAATATGGTTCAAAGTAAAATGTGACTGCTCTGGATCACCTGTGGTCATTTAGATTGTTTGGGCTATATCGCTAATGAAACTGTAACTAAGAACTAACAATGAGACACAATAGCTTCAGCAGGAATCAAGGTTTGTCTCCACGGTACATTGTTAATAGAGATTATTATCTCCCACCTAAAACTCAGAAAACAAGAATGTGACTTTATGTTCTTGCCAATTGTTTAAATGTATAATTCAGACATCTGTTGTAGTCCTTAAGTGGGAATTATTAGATTAAGATTTAAGGTACTGTGCAAAGCAGGAAAGTTGTTTTAGTATAGTTAACTCATAATATAAACTACTAGCCTGGAAATTAAAAAGGTCTTTTACACAGAAACTAGGGGGAATTTAGGCAGAACCATGTTCTTACCCCAGTGATAGATCATGGGTTTGCTGGAACTGGCATGCTCCACCACACAGGTGATCTTCTCTCCAAATTTGGGGAAGTATTCCAGGTGAGAGTGGATCTGGTAGTACCAGTCCCCATCATCCAGCTCTTCAGTTGAGGTCACATCAGAAGTCATCACCTCACCGTCTCTCAACCAGGTCATTTTAATATGTTTAGGGTAAAAGTCATAAGCACTGCATATCAGCATTGCTGGCTGTTTACCACTGGCCTCCCTCACTGATCGTATCGTGACCTGCGGTTTTACTGCAGATGAATTTTGTTTAATATTGATTATTTGTCTCATTTGTCACATATAGAGTATATATAGAGTTTTAATTGTCTAGTTGCTTCTTTGAAGCTGTATGTCACCTGTTGTTTCTAGCAGAGGCAAAAATTCTGCTGCATAGCGCTTGCAGTTTGCGATGTTTGTTTCTGCCTCGTGATGTAGCCAGTCAGGTTTACTGTTGAAGTCATCTGCCCATTTTATTGCATATTCAGTATAACCAATGACCTTATTCTCAGTGCTGTTGAATTTGATCAATTCAGCCTTGTTGTAATGAACCGAGATGATAATCTCAACATGTTCTAGCGAGCCAAGCACACGACAGAGATATAGAACATAGCCATAACGTCCCTGAACTACAAATGGAAAAAAAGTTATAAATGCACCACCACGATACAAGTTACTTAATTCCAAATACAAGTTACAACACTTAATACAAGTTACATCATGCTTCTAGATTTGCATAGGTAATTTCACTGAAAATACACAAACATATTTCATCTTACCTGTTTCAAACAAAGCTGTCATAAGAATAGCCATGCGTATCAAAAGACTGATCTGCATTTTTGAGTGCTGTTGTGCTAACATGCAGAAGAAATGAGCTGGGTGCAGTTGTGTGGCGAGGTTGAAGAAATTTTAAACACAGATCAACAGATCAAACTGGAAAATCAAGCTTATGACAGACCCACAGAAAGGTCACACGATTGAGCAACTTAATCTGCACGGACATTCTCACAAACATAAATGCTGAAATGAAAGTTTTGTGGAGTTTTGCTGAAATTTTCTGATAAATGGATATTGTTAATAACTGTTTTTTTCCCCCTGGTGCAATATGACCAAAATACAGAAAATTTCTTTGTGAGTTTTCTGAGTAAAAGGTAAAAAGTTTATTTGAAAAAAATATAAAATGTAAAAATACATAATACATCAAAAGTAATACCTTGTCACAAGGCATAAAATAGACAAACTTTTTAATACATTTACAGTATTTTGTAATTTGTAATGTAATACCTCTAGTTTCTATTACAATTAAAATGGTTTTTGATTACAATTAAAACTGTCTATTAATTTCTATTAAAATTAATAGAGAAAATTTCTATTAAAATGTATTTTATGTTGCAAATGTAGGCCCTTATATTATACCCGTAAGAAGTTACGTTTTAAATCTAAAATTAAAGTAAAGAGAGTATTCTATTAAATCAACAGTAAGAAAAATGAATGTTTAACAAATTTTAGCACATTTTTTCTAAAAATGCTGTCTGTTATTTGACTGCCACTTTAAAGAAATCTGATATCTCTTTCATGAGTCTACCTATTTTACCGGCCTGAATAAGTGACAAGACAAATATAGTTTTGGTTACCAAAAACACAATAGAGCTCTAGAGTTTTCTCTACAGAACCTGTTCTGCCACACTGTATACTTTACAATGTATGTAACAGTAGAGTTTTATAACATGTCTTATAAAAATTTTAGTACGACTGTAAGACATTATTCCAGGATAAAGTACTAAACACACATCCGTGCATTCTGTCCAGATCTCCTCTGCTGTATATTACAAGACAGCACTCATACAGTGTACCATATGGTGCCCTGAGCATCAATGCAAAGTTTAGTGTAACAAATGTGTTAAAGTCATACAGAAGATTAGCATCTCTGCGTCAGAATTGCACATGAGAACCAAACACCAAAATCTATACACATAGGTCGAATATAGTGTTCCAGTAGTTATCAGCAATTAGCTACAACTGTTACATTTGACCATAATGAAAACTCCAGCAGCCAATCCTAGCATCCCGAACCCCAGTCCAACTCCACAGAACACTAATGGACCAATGGTGGGCTCTTTTATCTCTGCTTCTGTGAAGAACACACATAATTGGTAAAAATCATATATATATATATACATATAAGGAATTTCATTTTCATTTTAAGACACACCCACCCCATATTCTGGTTTGAGGTTCCTGAAGAGCTTTGTGGTCCACAGTGCAACTGTAGATGTCCCCCATCACTGGAACGAAGCTCAGTCTAGAAAAGACATTCAGGGTGCCATCACTGTTTGGGTAATACCGGCTGAGAGTTGTATTATCTGTCACATTCAAATTGTTCCTGGTCCATGAGACTGTGACGGGTGGAGGGAAGAATCCGGTCACGTGACAGATCAATGTGTTTTTAACATTCAACTCTGCATCATTTTTAGTGTAAATTGAGGTCCATGGGGCATCTGAAAGAGACAGAAACCACCCATCAGGTCCACATGAGTGTTGTTTATTATAATGCTAATGTCCACCAAAATGTTTAGGAATAACTTACCAAGTTGCTCTGATGAATTGACATACACCTCTTTCAACATGTCACTTATTTCTCTGCAAATAGACACAGCTTTAACTGCATCCTCGTATAGCCCGGGAAACTGAACATGGGCAACAAAATCAGGTATTGTGAGAACATCTTTCTTCTCCTTGAAGTCCACATAAGCCACCTGTTCATCATCAAATGTGACCAGGAAATTGTCTTGATCGGGTCCATCTCCACATGTTTCAATAAGTCCATATTCATGATAGCCTACTATACAGAGATTTAAGATTTACTACAGTAGCACCTTAATGAATGCATGGGGGCAAAATCTATCATTATTTTCATCTGCCCTTCAGATCACTTAAAACTAGTATTTTAAACAGGTAGCACAAAACAAAGATATTTTCATATTTAATTACACCAATCCACTATAAACAAAGAATACATATGATATAAAATGAATTTATTATTAACTTACTTTGGGCTTCAGTGTAAAGTGCACATGCAACGATGAGTGTAATTCTTAAAAGTCGTTCCATTTTAAAGTATGTCAGCAAGCCGTCAGAACACAATGTTGTATGTCTCCAAAACAATGTCATGAGAAACTGCAAATCCTTCCTCATACAGGCAAGTTTTTTTCCAGCCAATAGCTGTGCTGTTATTCTGTGACATATTTGTCTCTAGGGGAAGTGCACCCATTTAATTGAATGTAACATTAGTTTTTTTATCAGTCAAATTGTTTTCTCTGCAGCACACATACAGTCCTGGTACAGATGCCTTTTTGTACATTATAAATCACACTTTTAAAACCTATAAAATGCAACAAGTAAAATAAATTAAAGATGCTTCTCATAGCACTCATAATAAATTTTTTTTTTAAATATAGTGAATATAAAATATAGTGCCAAACAGCACTATATTTGGAATCTTTTAGGTTATATTTTGACTCACCTTTGACCTTACCACAAACAACACTATAACAACCACCCTCAAACAACATACAGCTTTTTATCTCATAGTGTCTGCACTATGTTTTTTATATTTATATATACAGTATAGTATATAATGCACCTGTTGTCTATGCATTAGTGATTTTTTACATTGACAACTAACCTGCTGAATAAACTGAGGCAAGAGAATAAATTGAAAAGTAATTTCAAGGGGAAAACCGAGGGAAACATTTCCTTCTTTCAAAACTGGAAAGCCCAGAAAGACCGGTAAATTGTCAAACATTAAAGCCACTTTAGTGATTTGTAGTTTGAAGCTTGTCATCTGTTGTCATATTTGACAGTTGTGAAAACAGGATAACAAGTAAATTTACTGCCACTGTTTTTCATTACTATGATCATGCACAGCTGAATATTCTGGGAACCTGATTGTATATTGAAAATGGAAGACAAATAAAACAACATAAATAAAAATTATTTTGTATAGTGGACATAAACAATCTTTTTTTCCCCTTTTTCCTGCATACCCACCATCAGACAAGTGGTAAATCTGCATTTTTCTCTGATCTGTGTTTGTTGGTTTTTACGTACGTATGCCTTGTTTATTAAACCTGTTTTTTTTTAGAAAACATACTCCTTTCTTTCTTTCTTTCTTAGAACAGATTTTTATTCATTTTAGTGAAATCTTTAGGGGAGGGTGTAATTAGGATGTCATGAGCCATGGGCTTTATAAACTCTCTTTCTGCACATATATTTCCTCAAGTTTGATCACATCGCATCTGTGTCACATGATGATGATGAGCAACGTCAGGTGGTGTAATGCAGCACCAATTAGGGTTGGACTGATTTCACATGCGCTTCAGACGCTTGCACATCAAGGGCAGTTCCCCAAAGTGTCGTCATAAGACGCAGCGTCTTGTTCCCTTAGGGAACAAGGGCTACAATCATAACCTGAGACATTTGGTGACATTTTAATAACATGACTTAACTAATGACTGTTTTCATATATATAAAACAGATGTGACAAAGACATATATTTTGAAAAAATGACATGCAAAACAAAAATGCAAAAACTTATAATACGGGTGTTTGGTATGTGTAAACAGTACAACAGAGTAAAAAAACATTTTATGTATTGTCCTCTATTTTGGGGACCATACATACTGTCACTTTTCATGTTCATTCACAGAAGCTGAAATAAAGAAAAGAATCATTTGGTTTTAAAAAAAATCTTAAAAAAACTTTGAAATACAAGTGAGCTGCTTAAGATGTTGCTACAATATACTTAAAGTAGGAGAGTAATCACACTGTAAGCTCCCAGCATCTTGCCCTGAATATGAATTGCGTATTTAAATTACAACAAACAGTGAGCAACATACATATGTGACCTGTGCTGGCAAATGAGTCACAATGAGCAGATTTTTAAAAATGAGTACTTGTACATTCTCCATAAAAAAAAACCTAAAATGGTGTCTGATTTGTTGGAATCTTACAAAATTGAATCAGCTACACCTGTCTTAAGCACCACTTGTCGAAAAGAGAGCAGAATAAATGGTCATTTTAGGTGTTTAACTGCTATTTGGAGCATAGACAATGGGTTAATGAACTCATTTTTATGAAAACCTTAAATTAGACCAAAATAGTAATTTTTCTGCCTATGGCTGGAAATGTTATTTTGCCGACACAAGTCACAGATATAAAAATGCAAAAGGTAACTTTAAAAATCTGATATTTCTTTTCAAGTACTATATCTTTAGTACTTTATTTGATTAATGGATGTTACAAAGATGGAAACACATCATAGAGTAATGTTTTTACAGAACATTACCAGCAGCATGTCTCTTCCTCCATATGATGATTGCAGTTATGATGAGAACAGCCACACAAATTAATACCATCACAATGATAATTATAGAGAGAGTGGATGATCCCAGATCAGCTTTTACATCTGAAATTGTGATAAATAATAAAAGACTAAATATTGGAAAAAGAAGTTATACAACATAAGATTTTATAAAACAGTTGGTTTGACTGATGGCTTGTTAATATTTATTTACCAAGCTTAATGTCCAGTTTGTTGTCTAAACTGAGATGGCTTGCTGTGCACTGGTATTTGTGTCCCTCATGCAGTTCTTCTGCACTGATCACTAAACTCTTCCTCATCTGATATGTTCCATCTCCATTAGGCAGCAGCTCTCCTCCAGTGATCTGATCATCTCCCACAGACTGACCATCTCTGGACAGGGTCAAGTTAATGTGACGAGGGTAAAAACCAGTTGCCAGGCAAGTGATCTGGACCCCAGGAAGATCTGGAAGGTTTTTCTTTATAAGTCTGACTCTGGGTTTGACTTTAGATTAAGATGAGAAGTGAAGTGTTACTTTTTAAATAGTAATTGCATAAGATGTTAGTAATTATGATTCATAAAGCACGTATACGCCTATTGATTTTTCTGCTGTCTATGTTATACCTGTCAATTATCATTTATTCCCTGTTGTAACTTAATTGTTCTGAATGTAATCAGATTAAATGGCT
>JAZGTJ010002171.1:0-11295 GCA_036877575.1 Botia almorhae
AAACATAGATAGAACTCTTTATATATAGGAAACATAGATAGAACTCTTTATATATAGGAAACATAGATAGAACTCTTTATATATAGAAAACATAGATAGAACTCTTTATATATAGGAAACATAGATAGAACTCTTTATATATAGGAAACATATACCCCTGGGGGTACATGTGATCATGCAGTAAAGCAGAGAGGAGATAAACATCACTGCTGGACTTCTGATATAACATGTTGACAGTGTCTCTGTATATCTGCTTTCTCTGTATGTGCACAATGTTTTCTCACAGGAAGTGAGTGAGGGAGGGAGTGAGTGAGTGAGTGAGGGAGGGAGTGAGTGAGTGAGTGAGTGAGGGAGGTCGGGCTGTCCAGGATGAATCTCTGGGCCTGTACTGATGGATGGTCTCTTTCACACCCTGTGAGTGTGAGGCCCAATTCAACATCCACTGTGTCTGTCTGCACCCACCTTGCGTCACTATAGGTGGCTCCGCCCACTGTGCAATCTCATTGGTCCATATGTTGCACCCCATAGCTCTAGATAAACCACAAACACGTTCTGATTGGCCATTTGACTTTTAAGCAACTTTTAATTCTAGACTTTTAAGTCTAGTGAATAAAATCACCTGACACTGAAAATTCAGTTGTTCAGTCCAGCTCTCCCAGTGTAGAATGAATTGCTCAGAATGTCTAAAGTTGAACTAAGGTCAGTTCAGTCCATGAGTGACTTTAATCCAGAGAAACAAGACATGTGACCCAGCAGACAATAACTCTTGTTGGCTGTGCTGAAAGAGGATGTTTGGAGATTCTCCTGCAGTCTTTCATCTGGGTTTGCACTGTGATCCACAGCTTTGATGGTGAGCTTTGTGTTCCAGGGTTCTTCTCCAGGGTGATGTGTTCTGTGCTCTGGTGTGTCCATCAGAGTCATTGTCTTCTGTCTCACAGTCAGATTCAGCGCTTGTGTCTTGTGTTAACATACACAGCACGGGGAATCTGTCACTGTCAGAGCAGCACAGAGCAATGATTAAAGGGGCCGTACGAACAAACTGAGGTGTGTGGAGGAGAAGACTGTGAGACGTGCCTCTTTAGTTTAGGTTTTATGTTTTATTTAGGTGTCGTTATCTTTGGCTCGGCTGTTTCTCCTGAAATGACTCATGAGGGAAGAGCTACACAATGAGTCATTTGATAATGGAAAAATTTGTTTTTTAAGTTAGTTGAGTGATTTTGTCTGAGTGAATTGTAAGACATTGTAGAGATTTCCTCTGAATCTCAGGTTTACTCTCACGTTTGCTGTCTGGGAGAAACAGTTGAGATATTACAGAGATCTCATTTGTATCTTCCCCAGGAGTCAGTTTATTCCATAAATATACAGCGACTATGATGACAGTGAAGAGAATGAATTTGATTGGCTGCATCCTGCTCTCTCTCTCTCTCTCTCCATTTCCCACACTGCACTCTCCCTATTTCATCCACCTTGTTCTGATGCTCTTCCCTCTCTCTCTCTCTCTCTCTCTCTCTCGGCTGACTGTAGGTACGCCCTCTGCGTGTGTGTCTGTGTGTTGGAAGCGTGTCTGTGTGTTCATGTGTGTTGGAAGCAGACGGATGCACTCGAAGCTCTTAATCGAGGTTTCGCTGGTTTTTGGTGTCGTGTAAGAGGAACGTCCTGCATGAACATTCTGGATATAAAATTCTGCGCTTGTGGATCTGACACACACGAACAGAGAGAATCTCACTCATTAGAAATTCGGTAAGAGCTCCTCTATTCATCTGTGCTGGTGAATTGAGAATACAATAATAGAGAAATCTCACTTTGTGTGTTTGTGATTACAGAGAGTGTTTCAGATCATAATGGTGAAGTGTGCAGTGATTCGTCTGAGCTCGTGTGTGTGTGTGTTCTGAATGCTGTAAAGCTGTTATTGCAAACTGAAAATCTCTCATTTATGCTTTTGTGGAGTGAAATTTTGGCAGGTGTGCAGTAAGGGCAGACGCATGAACGGGGGGCTAGTTTGGCATTAAACGACGCCTGCATTTTTGGAGACTCGCAGATACTCAAAGTGTGTTTTTGTGGGATAATATTTCAGAGATGGAAGTGTGGAATGTATATTTAGCTGATGCGGCTCCAGAGAAATGCTTTAATCAGAACATACGTTAAAATATCAGCAGAAAATCTCCTGTTTCCACCGGACAGGCAGATTGTTTAAGAGCAGGAAGGGAGGGGTCGGGCGGCTTCGGTCTGCAGATGTTCTGAACACAGAGGACAAACAGGAGGAGATGAGCAGAGGAGGTTTTGAGAGAAACTAACTTCACAGTCATGAACATCAATGTTTATTCGATTGGCTCGCTTCAGAAGAGAAACATTAATTTCACTCAGCACGCTCAAAAACTAATAAAAGCACAATGTGATTACCACATGCAGCAGACCGGCAGTTTCCACTCCTCTCTCTCCTGTTATGAAGCTCAGATGATGTCTAGAGGGAATTTAAGAACCACTCAGAAATCGCTTCTGTACGGTTTTGGGTGCCGGCAGCGCTGGAGGTTTTATTGGCCAGCTAACATTAATGACCATCGTTTGTCTGTTGATCAATACTCACAAGTTATTAACATGCTTCTAAAGCATCACTTGTGCCAGATCAAGCCCAAAACATGGAGGTTTTATTGGGTGTGATTTCTGTTTGAGAGGAATGCACAGAGACCACAGAGTTCTCAAAATGACATGAGATTATCACCCACGATTCCATTACTGACATGATCACATGATCATAAACACACCCTCTGTCTGTTATGAAGGGGGTTTACTTGAATGTTCTCACCCAGGGCATGTTTATATTGATCCTCTCATGAGATCTCATGGAGTTCTCGGTTATATTTCATTTAAGTATAAACTTTGGCTCATTTGTCAGATTGCTAGGGTCTAGAGAACATTTGAAAAATAAAGTAACAGAAAAATTCAGCAAAAGTCTCACTTCACTCTTAATTTAATCTCATTGCTGTCTAGGAGAAACAGTTGAGATATTAAAGAGACTCATTTGTGACTGTGATAGCCGTAACCACCATCATCCAGAGGGACATTTAAAACCCAGTTTGCTGTTTTATAGCTCAGATTCAATGGAGTTCTCAGTTATGCTACATTAAGGTCTCAATTTTGTCTCATATGTTTCTCCTAAATTCATTCTCCCAAATTCCAAAATACAAACGGACACAAATGAGGCAATGGCTGAAATATTGTAAGAGTGTAGAGCTAATAAGTTGATAATGAAGATAATTTGGTTTTGAAATCTTATGAGAAATCTCTGATTGCAGACTTGAGCGTCTTGGCAAATCTGAGCACAGTTTGAGACATTGGAGACTGCGTCTCTTCCGAATCTTAAGATGTTTAAAATTGATTACTTGGGTGTTTCCTCCCCAAATTATTTTCCTCTTATTTTGCTCTCCGTTTAGTCTCAGTGCTGTCTAGGAAAACCAGTTGAGATGTTAACGATTTTTATTGTGATTTTTCTTTCATGTACAGAGATAACTGTGGCATTCTGTGTCTAGTGTTGAGAAGTTAATTCATTTATGAAATACTACCTCAAGCTGTCAGGTTCAGTTTAGTGCAGTCCCTGATTCTTTTGCACTAGTTTCTTTCTGAAAGACACACAGACAGCTCATTTTCCTCCGAGTTTATGGTGTCCAGAGTTTGATGGCTTCGAGATGAGTTCGGTCTGCTGGTGTCCTGCTATAAAAAACAAGGTTAAACAGTCTACCGTGTTTTGCTGGTCTTGCAGCATGCTGGTTTTAAAGGGGTTTTGGGCTCTCAGAGAGCAGATGGTCAACCTAATAAATGCGTTCAAACATTTGGCCATTTCGTGTTTGTTTGCTGCAATTATACACAGCTAACAATGTTAGGTTGTAAGAACATTTCCCTAATGTTTCCATTAGTAACAAAGTTAAAAACATTATTTCAAATGTTCTAGGAATGTTTAAAACGTCCAGTTTTTTAGACATGTTGTTAACATTATTGTTTGGTTATGGATATATGAGATTTTTGGGGGTGGGGGGGTCTGGGGGATTGTAGCCTTAGCGGTTGAGTGTAGTGATCAGTGGTGCATTAAGATGTGGTGCTCATGTGGTCAGTGTAAGTTTGAGTCTATCATATTGATAGACATATTGATTTATTGTATCATATCGAAACTTCCCCATAAAGTCATTTTCTCTTTTTTTCATTTTCCTGTAACAATAAACATGTCAAGAAGGCCTAAAATAACCTTTGTCTTGTACTGTAGCTAAATCAAAGGTGTAGTTAAATTTCAGTGATGTTTAGAGTTAAACTCTGTGTGATCTGTCAGCTCAGGGTGCAGCGTAGCATCTGACTCCTCACTGACAGATCTCTGCCAACCATGAAAATGTTCCACACAGTGAAGCTGGAAGAGGCTTTGATCTCCTCAGGAACTGTGTGGTTCTTTCTCCTGACGGACTCAAACACCAGGGTGAGGTCGCACCAGCGTTTGTAAGGTCTCAATCAAACTGCTACGAGAAGTTCACGTGGTGCTTCAGAACTGCCATAGTGCTGAATTTGGTTTGACTGTATTTTTGACTGTAAGTGTTTCGTAAGGTAATCATTGTCATTTGTTTTTATTTATTTAAAAAGAAGCTTTTATAATTTTATCGTGTTACACTCTGTGTCAGGAAACGGTTTTATGCTGAAAACCGTCTGTAATATTTAGATTATATGTGAGGTTATATAAAATGTAATAGTGCGATGCTCAAATATTCTGTAGTACATGAGTTTGTTAAATTTGGTGTCTTCTCCAGACATAATTAGGCTTAAACTGAAGCTTTTGAACAACTGGTGCACAAGAGCTCTTGGTGGACATCAGCACTCCACAGGAAGCAAAGCTCACAGCCTCTGGCAGCTTTATAAAGAGAAACAAATCTGTCTTTTGGCAAAGAAAAGGTGACTTCCCTGGGGATCATGGAATGAGCTTTTCTGCTTGGAGATAATTGTTGAAAAATCATCTCCAACCAAGAATATCTTGTTCATGACCTGTAGCACAAACCTTCTGTTCTCACACAAGACTCTTAATCAGAGCAGTGGGGGTCGGTTAAGACAGAAGTTCTGCTGTAAGTTCAGGATGCAGCTCAAGAAATTTCACCTCTTGACAGCTCCAGTGTAAACTGCAGTCTCTGGAGGAAATCTCTCACAACAGACCCAGCACACTTTCAGTTTTTACCACTGTATTCCTTACCTCTGACTTGGCCAATCATAGTTTAGAGTTTTGAGCTGGCCAATCAGATTTAACCCATTTTTGACAGGCCTGCTGTGGTTTGTATTTGTCTGGACAGCTGCAGAAGCTCAGCTTCAGTCACACCAGTATATCCGACTTCACCTTCTGCTTGCGCCGACATTTCACCACAGAAGAATATTAAATTCTGAACTTTAGAATTGTTTTTTTACCCTATATAGATTTACCCTATACACATTGTTTTATGATTATGCTTTTGTTTTTTTAAGACTTTAAAACATTAGTGATTTGGGAATTTTAGAACAGAAGAACTGTGGAGTTGTTTTTTGGCACCTCATTTTTCTTGCTAATGTTTTTTCTCCATTTTTATGAATTTGTAAAACATTTAGCAATTTAGCAGATTTGAATCTTATTGAATTTAAGCCTCATTTTGTCCACAGCAGTGCTCTCCATATCTGCTCCCATTATTATTTTGTTGTTTTATTTTAATGAAAGGCTTGTTTAGTTTTGTCATCTTCAGACACATGGACGTTTGCTGAGGGCCTCACAGAAACACTGTTGTGACTGGACAGATCTTTCAGGGGTTTTACTGAAGTGATGTGAGTTGACACTGGGGGTTCTCAACAGGTCTGTAATTTTGGGGTTATGTTCAGTTGGTCTTCAGTTGGTGTTCAGTTAATGTTAAGAATGGTAAAGACCCCTGATGTTAAACCTGCAGTTTGCCTTCAGCTATCACCTCAGCCCAACCACATAATTGTGAAGAAACCAGAAACATGAATCATACTGTATCTGTCTATATTTTAAGCACATCTGGGCACTAATGTCCACCTGTGATCTTTGCTGCATGTCAAGCTTCAAACCCTCATTCTTCCTCACACCTGACATGGAGATGAACATGGATTATCAGATCTTCAGAAGAAGAGGAGATAAAGAGTGAATGTTGAAGAACATGATCTTGTGTTGTCATGTTCAATGTTCTCCTCTGTGCTCAGACCCGACCTGTGAACAGCGTTCATCACCATCAGGCGGCTGACAGTTAAATTCATCTCTTACATCTGTTCTGTAACACAGAGAGAACGTGTGCACACCGTCTTTTATCAGAGACAAATTGCTCTCATCTCTGCGGTTCCTGATCTGAATTCCAGAGAAGAGTCTGACATTTCATTTGCAGCTAAATTGGGGTGAAATGTGTGTGTGTGTGTGTGTGTGTTGATCTATGGATCTGTGAACGGAGAGCTGCAGTGGTGTATTGTCACAATGCAAAGCTTTTAAAGGAGACAAAAGCACACTGCGTTTAGTGGCAAAAGGGTTTCTGGGGTTTACAGGGGATGAGTCACTAAAAATTCATCTGTATTTCTGTCTTGTTTTCAAACATCAAAAACAAACAAGATTCATTTAATTAACAAAACTTTTATTTTTATAATACGACTGTCAATATTTTACTCATTTCTTTTACACTGTCGGCAAATATTTATTTTTATTCCACAAAAGAAAGTAAATGATAAATATTTTAAACCACATAAAGGTGAATTAGAGTAACAAAGAAAAAAACTCACTTCAGGATTCAGAAAAATATCTTAATGTCTTATGCAGTTTTGCATTAGTTGTGTTTTTATTTTGCTTTAGGAATGTTTAGATATTTTCACTGAAAAAACAAGACAAATGCAGACAATCCCTAAATGATTCAAATTCCCTTTAGAACGAGTCATTTGATTGGCTGTAAAAACCAGTGACATGTTACTACTGATGCAAGCTCATAAAATCACATAAACCTGTAAAATCTCTCAACTGCTTTCTAGTGCTCTATTATTTTATTTGATTTGATGATTAAAATCCATTCTGTCTTAATAATATGAGATTTTAGTCCCTTTAATGTAGGAAAATAAAAACAAAAGGCAGACAAAAGTAAGAGACAGACAAACAAATGATCGATCAATATATCAATTTTTATAATGATTAAGCAATACAAACAAAAGGGGGAAAAGAAGCCAGTGATTGGTTATGAAAACAAGCACTGGACGATGGTCTAGAGTCAACATGAAATCCAACTTCAGCCCATAAAAAAAAGAATGAGTGAGTGCAGATATCTTTCCTGTATTGACTTTTCCTATAGAAAGAGGAAATTGAGTCGCACTGGACACATCAGAGATTATTCAGTCAATTCACACATGTAACTGATGATCATAACTCTGGGTTATCTTGTTTAATGTCTTACTCTGTTTACACCTTACTCTGGGTTAATAATTAATCCCGTGTATTCAGATTTCATGATTTTACACTGTATGTTTGTAATCTCTGGGTTTTGAGATGAAGGGCTGTTGTAAGTGCTAAATGTTTTTCCTTTGTTTCTCAGCTCTGGTTGTGTTTTTATCTTCCGAGGTTGTTTTGATGACATTTTGCATGAAGCGCTAACAGAGTCGAGCGTGTCTTTGGTTAAACGCACCTTTGAAAGTGTTTCTCTGTCAGAGCTGATTGCTTTTGAAGTAGTTTGGTGATGAAATGCTTGTGCAGATTCTTGTACGGGAACAGAATGCCTCAGCACGTCTTCCTGTCGTACCTGCAGCCGCCTACAATCAGAAAGAGCTGATTGGATTCTCGTCATTAACGGCGCGAGAGAGAAACACGCTTAAAGAGACATGCTTAAAATCCCAGCGAGTCGTCTAACTAGACAGCATTTGTAGACAGCAGAGGCATTTTTCTCATCAAGACTGTTCCAGACATTATGTTCCTTATAATTTATGTTGCCTGTAATTTAGGCAGTATGTATCTGACTGGACAACAGCCGTTTTCAGATTATTTGTGTGCAGTCGTGTTAAATCCATGATTTGTTTGTATCTTTAAGCAAATGAAGTTGCATGATTATTGTAAGATAACATCTGTTTATCAGAGGAAACAGAATGGCTAAATGTGGTACATTTTAGATCATTTCATTTAACCTGTATAGTCGTAATCTACCACCTCCTTGTTGCTTGAAGCTGTACAACTTTATTTAAGAGAAAAACAATCAAACAACCAAATAGATTCAAAGCTGCTTTTATTCCAGATCATGAAAATGCTGATCCTTAATTTGGTGTATAATTCTGCTATATTTATATATAATAATATAGATACTGATGTTATATCAGACATTGATCACCCAGCTCTCTACAGTCTATCGTTGTCACCTCTGATGTCAGATAGTCGATGTATTCATAGAAAACAAGTAAGTCTAATTTTATTAAAATAAAGGTTCCAGTTTGTTTGAAAGTATCAGCCTTTTCTACACTAGCCAGACAGGTTATGCTGGTCTGTGTTGGTTCAAGTGTTGTTTACTCCTCAGCTAGTCAGGCTAGGCTAGGAGAACATGTACATTTATGTTAGGGCCGTTTAAACTCTTCATATCTCTCAGTTTGGAATTATCAATAGAAATAGTTTCATTTAGCATGCATTGAATTGGCATGGAGGAGCGCAGTTCATTGCTTTTATCCGGTCTTCTGTACTGAATCATGTTCTGTTATCTTGCGTCAGGCTTGCGAGTGCTGTTCTGCCCTCCAGAGTGAAACTATCTGCTGAGTGTGAATTATTCCAGTTACAATGAGAATCACTTCTCAGGCTGATCTGCATCTCTGCGAACCGTCCATCTGCTCAAATCACCCTCAATCCAACACGCTTAATCAACACCCAGCTCACGGTTCAAGAGATGTTTTCCAATTCCATGGTAATTAAATAGAGTAACTCGTCGCAGGTTAAAATCCAGGACATCTGCTCCTGACGGTCATTTTATAAATGAATAGCTAAAAACACGTTTATTACTATAAGCTGTTTGTGATGTAATCAGCATGACCTCGTGATGACCTCTGGGGGTAAAATCCACTCCAATATTCAAAACAGGAGCGTGAAAGTTAAGATGAGCGACAACAGATGCTTGATTTACTAAAACAACATCACACCAGTCCTACAGCATCCGTGTGTATCATGAGTTAACTGACAGAAGGTGACTGTAGTCAGACATTTAGGTTTTCTCGTTCATTCAGTCTATAAACCTCGGACAGCAACTTCTCCAGATAAAAAGGAAGGTCATTGTTGCCCTTCTGCACAATAATAAAGCCGATCTCAGGAATCTCTGGAGGTAATGGGCCAGAACCGTGTAAACAGTGAGTCATTAACACGCAAACACTGTGTCATTGCAGCCCGGTTCACCAAACAGCTGTAGCACATTATGAGATATCTGATGCTAAACAGAGGTGACAGAGAAAACATCGTTAAACGATGTAAACGTGAGGAGAATTCATTCAAACATCTCTGGGTTTGATTGGTCTGTGGCTAACAGGGTCTTGAGCCGGTCTTTGTGATTTTAATGATCAGAAATCTGAAGAGAAAACATTCAAAATGTTACTGTGCATGATCCATTAGTGCATGTTTTTCTGAGGCAGAAATAATATTTGTTTTCGTAATCTTTCTTCGGAATATAATAACTTTATTTCTCTGGCTTCTGAAATGATTTGACCAGTAACCTCACAGTTAAATGATCACAGTTCAGTTTAAAAGCGTTGCGCATGTCAAGAATTGTAAGAAATCTTAAAGATTTTATTATTATATGAAGATCAGTGATTAGTTGATGAAAGTCAAACCTTTCACACTTCAGACCATTTTCATAATATTTCACCAAGATTTCATTTCCTTTCTGTTTTCCTCCATTAACAACTTTCTGATTATGAGGAGAGAGAAAAAGTTTGTTAAGTCTGACTGAACAAAAACCTCATTTGATACAGGAAGTGAATTTCCTCTCAGTGTATTGACAGGAAGTGCATCAGAGGTTGTCATATGTCCGATCCGTCTGTCGCCGTAACTCTGCCCGTTGTCTCAGTTTGTTCTTCTGGGATGTGACAGTTCTCCTCAGGTTTACTTTGTGTTGTGTAAACACAGATTAATGACCATACTGGCTCCTAATTAAAGTCAGAAACCTGCCAGGAGACAAAGCGGGTCATTAAATATTAATGAAGACGGTCCCTGAAGCAAACCGACCGTTCGGTTAGAGGTTTCCACTGAGCTCATGTCCCCATGATGACTGGTCTCACACACACACACACACACACACACACAGTCCAGAGAGATCTGAGAGTGACACACAAGATCAAGCGATTAAAGTGACACCAGTGAAGCGTTCATCAGATGAGAGTGTCTGTCTTTAGACGGTTTCAGTGACCTGTATGAAGTCTGTTTCATATCCACATCTAACTGATCGTTTAACTGCTCTGATCTACTGGCCTCTCAAGATCACACTGGATTTGGGATTGGCTCGCAGGCTTTGAGAATGGTCGTTTAAGGCTTGGAGTTAAGCGTTTAGTCTTGAGGTTGTAAGCTTCATGTTTCATGTTTAATATTAACATTTAGGGTGTAGGGTGAAGTTAACGAGCTAATTAAGATTTAGATTTAAATGTCTTAAGGGTTTCAGTTGTTGGATTTGTAGTTTAGGGTTAGAATTCAGAAACTAAGACCTAAAGATGTCTTAATGGGTCCAGTAAAGGTTACTGTAGGTTTTAGGATTTAGGTTAAAAATCAGATTTAGGATTAAAAACATAGATTGTAAGATTTGGAATTTGAGACATTTAGAATAAATAAGCTAGATTTAAGATTGTTTTAGGTTTATGTTGTAGATTTTATCCTGAAACTAAAGCCTAACTCTGAAATTCCAATATGATGATGTATTGGCCCAGTGCTACAGGAAGTAGAGTCAATGACTGCTATAATTTGCGTTGTGATTGGTTAGATAAAGTGAGCTCATTAAGCAGCAATGTGGGCCATACGATTGGCTGTTGTTATTGGTGCATTGTGTCTTTAAGAGTGGGCGTCGGAGCGGAAGGGGTGGGAGTAGATTTGTACCTTGCTGATTAGCACACAGCCATTTTGAATAGCGAAGCACATGTGTGGGCAGCACGTTTAATTAGCCTGTTTGAGACACAACCTCTCTGAGTTGAGTCACAAGACGCTGAATCGCAGGACACACACACACAGACACGCACACACACACACAAACACACACACAGACACACACACAGAAACACACACACACACAGACACACACACACACACACACATAC
>JAZGTJ010002171.1:11338-21383 GCA_036877575.1 Botia almorhae
ACACACACACACACAGAAACACACACACACACACAGAAACACACACACACACACACATACACACACACACATACACACACACACAGAAACACACACACACACACATACACACACACACATACACACACACACAGAAACACACAGAAACACACAGACACACACACACAGAAACACACACAGACACACACTCGTCTCGGGTTTCTGACAGAACAAGCTTTATTTCCTGTCCTTCACCTTTGATTTCATTGGGCTGTTTGTCTGTTTACTGTAGCAGCAGGAAGCATTAAGAATTTATGAGGATTACTTTAGTGTGCTGTTATCTGATTGGTCAGAGTTGTGGGATACATTGATAATGATTGTTACATTGATTCACTCCACCCAGCTAACATGGAACGTTGGCTAACATTCTGTAAAAGTTCTGTAAATGTTATCAGAAACACTTCATGCAGTAACATTTCTAATGATATATATGTCAAAAACATTTTTCTTTAACGTTATTCTGCTTGATGGAAACGTTGTGGATATGTTTGCTGCTGAAGTTCTGCTTGGGAAGGTGAATCTTCAGCACTGGTTCCAGTGGTCAATGGATTTCCACCCACTGATGTTCTCTGCAGTTCTTGGTTACATTTCAATGAGTTATCGACCCTCAGATGTTTCTTCTAAAATGCATCAGGAGAACTGAAACTAACAACAATATCAATGATGTGAGAGTCTTCTGTGTGGTTACTTAGATAGACGCGTTTCCCAAAATCTCAAACCCTGTTCACCCCGATGAAGCTAATGTCTGTTGACTGTGAAAGTGAAATCATGTAGAATTATTGTGCAGCGCTCCAGGATTTCTCAAATTTAATATTGAGAAATGTTCATCTAATATGAAATATCGTTGAGATCTCCTGTAAGTGGAAATGCTTTTGGGTTTGAATTGTTTTGTTTGTAATGTCTTTGCTATGGAGATACAGTTGAGCTACAGTTGAGACTGTGTTTCTCATGGGCTGATCTGCTCACAGTGGAATATGTCTGACATGAAAACAGGATGTGCATGTGTAATGAGTGAGCGCTCTCAGAAGTCACACAGTGTCGGCTAGCTTCTCTTTTTTCATTATCGTCCTGTGATCTGTGCTGCCATTCATGTGTGGTGAGCTTCATTCTGATCTGAGCTGAAGATCAGCTAGAGATCCTAAAGCTGATGGATACACGTTCAATTCACACGTTCCCCTCCTGTTCTCTCCTGGTTTCCATGGCAACAGCAGCAGAGGGATGAAAGACAGCCCATTGCCTGCAAAATCTCAAAGTGCGCTAATGAAACGCTCCAGGAAGTACACACACAAAACACATCCACACACTCGCAAACACATCCACACACTCGCAAACACATCCACACACAAAACACATCCACACACAAAACACATCCACACACAAAACGCAAACACACACTCGCAAACACACACTCGCAAACACACACTCGCAAACACACACTCAGAAACACACACTCGCAAACACACACTCAGAAACACACACTCGCAAACACACACTCAGAAACACACACTTAGAAACACACATGCCGTTTCACATATTGACACACAAAGCCGAACAGTTATTTACTGAGAACAAATTCAATAGACTTTTAGAGAACAGAAAAACATGGGATGGTGTTTTGTCTTTGTGAGGATGGTTTGTAGTAATATCATTGGGTTTTATTGACGTCCCCTGAAGTAAATCCATGTATATGAATGTGATTAACATACACTGCTATGGTATATACAGCATCAGAGTACCGCGGTATTACCATGTGATTACATCACTGTATAACAGAACTAACACAGAACTTTTGTTACGGCCGAAACATCAAACAAAACTAGAAGATGAGATGAGACCAGACGAGACCAGTTAACAGTTTCAGCTTGGAGGAATGTTACTGTAACATTTCCAGTAAGAAAAATGTAAAAGTAATGATACAGAACGTTCTATTCTAGGTTTAAATTATTCTGTTTTTTAGACGCATTAACGCTATTGCTGAATTATAAGAGTGATACTTATTTAAAATTCTGTAACATTTTTAAAATGTTCTATTAACATCTTAAGAATAATGTTTTGATATACAACATTATGAAGTGTTCTGCTAACATTACTGCAGGAACGTTCTAAGAACGTTGTAAGATCCTGTTAGCTGGGACAGTTGATAGGTGAGGAGATGAGGTTTAGCTCCTCTGATGATGAGAAACGTGTTCCAGCGGTTCTCATGGCGTCCATACGAGATGTTTCCTGTACAGCTGCACTGTTCAGACAGAAGACATTTCTTCTGCAGTCATACACGAGGCACGTTTTAAAATGGTGGCTTGCGTGCAGAGACACACATGAAATACTGAGATAAATATAAACCTCTGGAGCATAAATATATCACCATGTAACACGGCTGCATTTCTCCCTTCAAAACAATGAGCTCTCAGGAACACACTGTGGTTTAATGTGCTGCAGTGCATGCTGGGTAAACAGCCTGGTGTCTCACATTTAAAACTCAATAATGATTTTAAAAGTTCTGCGCTCAAGACAGGAAATTCTGCGTTAATGGCGACATGAAATTCATGTGCATTTCTAATCCTGCAGTGCACAATTCATCAGTGAATATTATTCACAAATAAACACGCTGCTCATCTTTCAGTCAGTTTAAACAATCTATGTCCTTATACTTTTATCTTGTAAAAAATATTACATTTTTATACTTTAAAGTTTTGTATAGAAATCTGTCCGATTATAGAAGGCAGAATTCAGTGAATTGTACAGTAATGCTAATCAAACATGACAACATCCAGTTCTGCTAAATTATAGATTTTATTGTATTTATTCAAATATGATCCAACAGTTTGATTTCCGTGCATTTTAATCCGTTGTTTTTATGATCAATATATATATATATATATACACGATCAATACAAATCCAGATCTGCTAAATGTGTCATAATTTTAAAGAAATAAGTGAGGTATTAAAGACAGTCCACGGCAACATCAGTGAGTCCAGCAGCACAGCAGGAAAATCAATAACAGCTGCATAACTGAAGCTGAGAGTCCAAGTGAAGGTCAAACACGACCCCAGACTTCATGATGAGCAGATTACACTCCACTGTCTGATATACTGAGATTCACAATACACAAAAACTCCTGCAACTTCTAGAAAAGAGAAATCGTGTGTTGGTGAAGGTAGACAGTCTTTTTAAAGCGCTTGTCTGTCAGTATTGGATCTTTTGGTATAAATGACCTTGTGTTATGAAGTTCTATATTTGGATGTTATGGAAATGAGCAGGTTTTGTCGTGTGTGTTCCTCAGAGGTTTCTGTGGCCTGAAGCTTTGATTTAGTCCCTCCCACACCGTCTGGAGACGAGCGAATAAATGATGAATGTGATTATTTTACACCACGCACTTGAAATACACTTGAACTCTGCTGGGTCAACCGAGGCGAATTATTTTGAGGGTGAAAATGATGTTTAGTCCATAAATAGAGCACCATTATAAAAAACCTGTTACTCATTTCCTGTCGTTAAAAATGAGAGATTTCTGCTCTGTTTATGTTGCAGTAATTATGAAATAATGTTCTGACCAGAGAATTCATTACAGATAACGGTTTGTTCAGAGTTATTGATGCACAAATGAATTCTACCTTTCATTCCCGTAGGGTCTAAAATGGCCAGCCAGTATTTTAATAGCTTTTTCGAAAATAAAATAGACTGCTTGTTGAGTTTTTTGCCTAGCTGTGTTCTGTTTGTATCTATAATCAAACATTGACACGCTGAACTTTTACATTCCAGAATTTTAAATCTTAAAAGCGTTATTAACCCTGCTGAAGAAAAACATGCCCAGACTGGTCTGCTTTGCTGGTTTAGAAAAGTTTTATGCTGTATCAGCTTGATCAACCAGTTAGACCATCTGAACACCAGCTAGCTTAGACTGAGAGACCAGTTAGACCATCTAAACACCAGCTAGCTCAGACTGAGAGACCAGTTAGACCATTTGAACACCAGCTAGCTTAGACTGAGAGACCAGTTAGACCATTTGAACACCAGCTAGCTCGGACTGAGAGACCAGTTAGACCATCTGAATACCAGCTAGCTCAGACTAAGAGACCAGTTAGACCATCTGAACACCAGCAAGCTCAGAGTTCATATTTCGAACATCTGGAGAGTGTCTGGTAACTTCATGTAACTTCAGCTTTTGTCTGCTGAATTGTGATGTTAATGTAATATTGCTGGAAAACATTCAGGAACATGATTTCAAATGTGCAACAGCATGTGAAATAAACAGAAGATTAAACGGCTCATATATTGTCGGTTTTTATCTCATGAGCTTAACAATTCACATTTCATGAGCTACACAGCTGCTTCGACCATTTGCTGAGGAACATTTCTCTGTTTTTATTATAGTGTTTTAGAATGTATTGTTCTTACTTTAAGGCCATATTTTGTAGTGGTTTGTTGAATGTGCCATCTGTGAATTCTCAGTCTGATCTCTAATGCTTATTGACGTGTGAATGTGTACAGAGCACAATAACTCACGACAGAATCCAAGTGTTTGTGTGTGTGTGTGTGTGTGTGTGTGCGACTCTTGTTTTGATTGTGGTGATGTTGTCAGCTGATCTCTCTGGACGTGAAGAGCAGATCGGGCTGTTCAGCGTCTCTGTTTGTGATGAATGGATGTTCTGATTTGATGCAGACTCTGCAGCCACTTTCCTGCTGGTGTCGTGTGGAAACCTGCTGAGTTCTGTAGAACATTCGGGTGAAAAAAACATTTCCCAGCTGTTCTCCTCGGCTCTTCATTTGTCAGTGTGCTTGAGAAACCATCACGTGTGTTTGGAGTTATTTCTCAGTCTGTAACCGCCCGCCTCATAAAATGAGACCAAATCACACTCGGTTCTAAATGTAGATGTTTAAGGGCATGTTCTCACTGGTGCCGCTCGAGTCTGACAATCTTGACAGTGTAAAACCTCAATGCACACATTACAAACACTTCCATCATAGAAATCTCCTTGATTCTGATGTTCTATGGTTCTATGGCTTCTCTCTGGTTCTATGTGAAATGTCCTTCAGGTGTATTTTGATTCTGAGCTCTGGAGATCTGTATCTTTTGTTCTTCTGAAGGATCAGGAAAGGCTGAACTCTTACTCTTTGCTGTGTCAGTCTCTCTGGGTGGCAGGTCTTATCTCGTGGGGAGGCTGATGGCTGGATTGGGGTCATTATTTGCCCTCTTTCAGCACCACCGGTCATGTACGGCTCTCAATCCTTCATCTTCACTTCCAGGGCGCTTAAACAGCAGTGATCCACTTTGGCTCGGTTCACACAGGGATCCAGATCATATCTGGATCATATGAGCTGTTAGATTCCTGCTAGTTAGAACTCAGCTACCACAGAACTAAACAATCCCATTGACCGTCATGGTTCTGTATTTAAGCAGAACATGTTTTTTATATAAGCTATTTTTTTTCTCAAAATCTCAACATACGCTCGGCTAATCATGATTTCCACAGATGGTCAGAACTGGACTGATGAAGAAGGTTCTAGATCAGGGGTCTCCAGTCCATGTTCCAGGAGGTCCAAGAACTTCATGTGGGATTCATTAGGGTTGGAGATAAACTCTGCAGGTCCGTGGACCTCACTGGAGATCTCTGTTCTAGAAAATGTCTGTGCTCCTCTCTTTGAGTCTGTCCATTCTAACTGCTGGTTCATCTGCAGAACGAGGAGAAATTGACTTCACTGCGTTTCGTCTGTGGAGCTGAAGTGCTTCACAAGCGTTTTCATTCTCTATGTTCATGCAGAAAAGCATCTCGACTCACACCATCTGCTGCTGATCACAGCTCACAGAACCTCTGAATCACCGCGTCCGTGATCAAATATTTGCAGGTCACATTAATCATTCAGATGAAAGGTTACAAAAAATGTGATGAATTCGGATTTTAGAGTTTGCAGGCGGTCTGAACCTCACACAGGTATTGTGTGTGTTTGCGTGTGCGCTCGTGTTTGCGTGTGTGTGCATTTGTGTTTGCGTGTGTGTGTTTGCGTGTGTGTTTGCGTGTGCGCTGTTGTATCTCCAGACAGTTCTAAGTTTAAAAGAATCTTGCGTCAATCGTCTGACAGTTCTAAAGACCTGAACAGATACAGACTCAAATGTCTGACTGACTTCTGAACATCAGAATGAATCTAGACACCTGCGATCATCTGCAATTTTTGGATTTCAGAAGAAGCTCGAGTCAGTCCTTTGATCTTCAATGGATCTAATGATCCATTAAAGTCTAATGATAAGAGACATATAAGGTTCTGACAAATATGTAATCATTTAAGAATTAAAATAAAATATTTTAAAGTGAATTTATGGTTGAATTCTAGAGTTCATTGATGTGTAAGAAGAACTGCAGAAGTGGTTTTGGGCTGGTCAGTTCTTCTGAGGTCCACAGTGAAGCTTATGTCTGCTCCACTGTCAGATTCATGAAGACTCTGTTCTCACCCATACAGTGTACACAAAACAACCACCAATGAAATCATGTCTGTATGACCGCAGGCCGTCTGGAATGCCAAGATTTGTCTTGCAGTTCTGGTTAAATAAAACTTCCTCCATCAGCAGGCAGTGAACCATAACCAGTAATACAAAAACACTGATATGCTGTTTGTTTCCCTTTTGCCTTGTGGGTAGAAGTTTTGTGGATTCCACATTAAATCGAAGATCCTGTTATCCGGAAGACCTGCTGATGAGAGAATCGTTTTATAAAGTTTTAAAGATTCATTTATCATCATTTGCTTGAATGAATAAAAAAAAATCAGCAAGGCCAGAAGCCTCAGAAAAGCTCAAATACATTACAATGATCATTCAGAATTATGAGTAGGAAATGTCATGATTTTGTACAATATAAAATATAATATTGTACTGTCATTGACTTTCGTAAACACATTTTCTCTTGCAACTATGACCAAATAAAATATTATAATTAAAGTTCATGTTTACTTAACAGTTTGTAAATCAGCTACAACAGCACTGGTGTGAAAATTGATTTTGTTTGAGAATTGATTGATTTCTGTTTATAGTCTGAAAGCATCTACAACAGAAAATATAACGAGTAACATTAGAAGCGATATTTCCACATAAATACATTCTTCTACAGTACAGCAATATTTATTTAACACATTATTATTAATTACAGTGTCACATAGATAAAGCTCATATTAAACTGGTACATAACAGCCAGTAAAAGCCACACGAGGTCTTTTAAATAGTTTCATTCTGATTTCTGTCAGATGTGAGCGTGACAAATCATGTTCTTCACACGTTCTCCAGCAGAAGAAATCAGCTCATCTCTCGACTCCTGATGCTTGCAGTTTGTGAAATGCATGTTTCTCCGGCTGCTAGTCGGTTGTTTTGGACGTTTTCGTTCGTGTCTCCATCACATTATAACTCATTATAGTGTCTTCACCTCATCATCGTGTCTCCTGGGTTCCTCCAGTGCACCTCTACAGCAGAACCTGATGTTCTGTGTTAGATCATAACTTCAAACCAGCAGAGATGAACCTCAGGTGTCATTACTGTAACAAATACACCAATGTGTTGATGGTGATGTCACTCTGAAATAAACCTTTAAATGAAAGAATTCAATCGACATACAGTTCTGAAAGATAAACAAAAACAAAGAGCTGTTTGGATGGTTTACAGGAGCTGCTCTGCCATCTTGGTTAGTAGTTGGTTGGTTTTAAAGTGTTTTTTGCAAGATCAGCCGCTAGACCAGCTAAAAACCAGCTTGGCCAGTCTGGATGCTCGGTAAGACCAACCAAGGCTGGTTTAAGGTGTTTCTAGCAGGCATTTGGTGGTTAAAAAGCAAATTTATAATATAGTGTAAGAGTCAGAGGGAGCGACACTTCTGGTGTTTGTATTATATGTACAAATCATGTTGAACCCGTTTCACAGAGCAAACACAACAGCAGTTCAGCCGCATGCCTCATATAGCCTGTTCATAAGCCCCGCCCACATAGCCTGGCAGTCCAATGATCTCAACCCTGCCTGTGTCTTAGCACCGCCCACACAGCCTGACATGTACATATACTGCTTATATTTTATACATATCTCTCTTATCTCTTAAAGGAGAAATTGTTCATTATTTGGAGTTTCTGTGCACCATGCATATAAACGTAACATATGTACACTTGGCAGCCAATCATCTTACCCCTGCTGGGTTCTGACCCAATGCTGATCAGTTCTCCCTCCATGGTTGGAAGCCCCACCCACAATCCTATTGAGATCACTTGTGCCTGGCTCAGAGCCCCGCCCCACACAGAGCCCCGCCTCTCACAGATCGCTGGCAGGATTAAACTCTATTGTATCCGGCGCATGAGCCAATAGACCTGTCAGATTCCTGCAGCCGAGAGAATAATTACACCTGGACTGATAGATGACCGAAAGCATCGCTGAAGAATAGAGTGATTCTCATACGTGCCCTACCGCAAAATGCCCACAGCCATTAACCAGCGTGACAGCCAATTAAACTCTCTGCTGTATTTTAAAAGGATCTCATTTGCAGAGGAAAGCCAAAATATTGCCCCGTACCTCTCAGTTTTATCATCAGTCTGTGATTGACACTCAGTGTGCATTAATCTCTCTCTCGCTCTGCGTGATGCAGGGCACAGCTGGGCGATCAAAATGCTCGTAAAGCTGTTTAGTAATTAAAAGAGATCCGGTCACGTGTTGCGCTAACAGACAAAACTTTAGATTTAAAAAATGTATTAATACATGTTCGAATTAACCTTACGGTTAAAAATGGTTGTAGAAGTATTAGTAGTTTGTCAACTAATCTAGTTATCTAGTTAGCTAATGTGAACAAGTTGGGTGTTATTGTAAAGTGACATGTGTTATTAAAGCAACAGTGAGATAAAACAACATGAGTATGAAGTTGCTGTTTAACTGACAGATCTCATCTGCCGGATCATGGTCATTATGTTACCTGAGATATTTCCTCTTTATTATTAACACAAAGAGATGTGATGGAGCTTTTCATTTCCAGCTCCAAAAACATCCTGGTGTGTATAATCGTCTCAGAGAGGCTGATCAGAGATCAGTAGTGGTTGTGTACGGTATGAGATCTCTATAAGACATCAGATTAAAACTCCTTTCCCTCGAGGATTCATGTCGAGTCGAGCAATAACTCAAAAGCTCATTAATTAGTCTTTCGTTTGATTGCTTTTCCAATATCCAGAGATCATGGTCTAGCTCTTAGCTTGCCACTCGACTTTCTCATCCGAGCAAACAAGTAAATTTATGAGTCAGTAATTGCATCTTTGATCTTGTTGTGGGTCACAGTTCACAGCCGCGTCAGGGAAACAGAGAACAAAATATCAAGAACTCTCCAGTCTAAACATTTGAAAAGAAACACGCTGGGAAGACAGACAGATATGTAGACAGACATGTTGTTCGCTTGCCCAGAATCCTTTCCAGCCATGTATGTCAATCAAACATCATGTTACAGCCATGAGGACATTAACATGTGACCGCCCAGAAATGTTCATTAAAGCTGCAGTCTGTAACTTACTTCTAGGTAACTAACTGTTACCTCTCTGTCACCATCTCTGTTTAAAAACCTAAACTGCAGCTTACTTTATGAATTTTTCATTATGTAAGTTGAGGTCAAATGAAGCCAAACTGACACGACAGATCAAATTATAAATCATGATTATAAACTGTTGTGAATCGGGGGCGATAAGTTACAGACTGCAGCTTTAATGAACATTTCTAAATGGAAGATCCTGCAGATGATGATGCTGTGGTAATATTTTGATTTGACACACTTTATTTTTATGCTCTGTAGTGTGTCATGCTCTGTGGTGTGTCATGCTCTGTAGGGTGGCATGCTCTGTAGGGTGTCATGCTCTGTAGGGTGTCATGCTCTGTAGGGTGGCATGCTCTGTAGGGTGGCATGCTCTGTAGGGTGTCATGCTCTGTAGTGTGTCATGCTCTGTAGTGTGTCATTCTTTGTAGGGTGACATGCTCTGTAGGGTGACATGCTCTGTAGGGTGACATGCTCTGT
>JAZGTJ010002171.1:21482-45011 GCA_036877575.1 Botia almorhae
CTGTAGGGTGGCACGCTCTGTAGGGTGTCATGCTCTGTAGGGTGGCACGCTCTGTAGTGTGTCACGCTCTGTAGTGTGTCATGCTCTGTAGTGTGTCATGCTCTGTAGGGTGGCACGCTCTGTAGGGTGTCATGCTCTGTAGGGTGTCATGCTCCTTAGGGTGACATGCTCTGTAGGGTGGCACGCTCTAGTCCATTTAAAACTTTTGCATGCAGTTTTTATGACCACACATCAAGAGATGACATGAAATATTTGTACTTTTAAAATTTAATTTGTTACACCACATCTCCATTTAAAGTGAACCAACAGGAAAGCAAAAGGGCGGTTAAAAATAATACATTTCAAACCAGATACGGGACTTAAAATATACAATTAACATTTTACATTCAGAAACATTTTTACCTTAAATTTGACAGATAAGTGCACGGGCACATTACACATCAACTATTCGGCAACCAAACAGGAAGTGACCTTACAGATGCACAGGATGTAATCTCTCTGCCTCACAAAAAACAATTTCAACATTGTAATTTTGTCATAACTCTGATGGAATATTTGATAGATTGTAGATGTTAGTAAAATATTCCATTTCCTCTTATGAATGAGAGAATATATTTTTAGAGAATAAACCGCACCTGAGGAAAACAGCACCTACATTCTATAAAAATCACAGCTATGAAAACTATCCCAGATCCGTGTGCAGACAGGAAGTGCCTTTGATTATGTGTGCCGGTGGGATTTAGGTGGAGATAAAGTCGTAGCATGAGATTCACTCTGAAAATAACGGTGGACAGGATGGTCTCAGCATGTGTGTGGCTTCAAAATGATTTCCTGCAGTCACCTCACAGCCAATCACAGAGAGAGGAGACAAAGAGATCCTCTGAGTGCGGCCAATCAGAGGTGAAAGATTCACAGCAGAGCCAATCAAATGGTAGTGTAGTGGTGATAAGAAAAGCTAGATTTTGGCGTTCTGTACAGGAAATATGAGTTATGGTTGAATATGCAGATCTGACCGGCAGGATTTATAAGTGATTTATTTCTGTGTCGTGTGTTTCTGTGCAGTTTCTAGCTTGTTCTGCCGGTTGCTTTCTACTTGAACCTCTACATGATATTCTTGTTCCTTAAATATGACTCAGGTCTGATATCATAAGTACAGTAGCTCAGATTAATAGCACATCTTATCTAACGGCATGGTTTGAAGTTTAATTTGTCGCAGCTTTAAATTAGCTTTGTTTAAAATGATGTTTTCTCTGCATGTAGGTGTTTCCTCTGCTCTGGGATCAGTGTCTGATGAGGTATTAAAACAGGGGAATGTGGAATCAGAAGGGGAGGAGTCAACAGCACGACTCTCTGTGAACACTGCCCATCCTAAAGCAGCAGAGAAGCATTTTCTGGCCGTGAGTACGACTCGACTCTCTCCTACACTGTGGATGATTTGTGTTTCTGTGATGTAAGCGCTGGCGTGGTCGCTTTCTCACTGTACCGCCGTCTCCCGCGGCTACACTTAAAATCATATTAAAGCTGATCTGCCAGAAAGAAAATGGAGCTGTGCCACGATGACGAAGATGAGCGAAGAGTGTACACCTATCAGAACCTGGAGGGGTCACGGTACATGACCACTTCCACAAGCACAGCCAGTGTACAAGAACACGCCCACTAATGCTTGATGTAGTTTGGTGTCAGGCGACACGCCTACAGAACGATCACAGAGCGCATGATGCACACAAGATTTCACCAAATGGAAATGCTTGTTTTTGCATTTTCGAGTAGTCAAGATTTGTATCTTTTCATTGGGAAATAATCATGTTTACAAAGATGGTAAAATGTAACAATGAGGACACAGTGATGCAAAAACATCTTCAGACATGTAATACAGTATTTGTGATTTCTATGTTGCTTGAAATCATTTTATTACCGTTGACTTTTTATTTTATACTGAAATAATCATGTTTCAGATCTAAATGTAATTAAAAATATTTTGTCTATTCTTGGCCGAGATGAGCTGCAGAATCAGACAAACTCTGTCTTCGTGAGATCAGGTCTGATTCACTCAGTATTTTTACGTGCTGTGATGATTTTTTTCATGTAATTAGCTGTGAGACTGTTTTAATGCAGGGCTGTTTTAGCACCTCTGTAGCTTCTGTACCTGTAGATTCATACAGAGCAACATTGTAAATGAGCCCTGCATTATTTTGGTTAATTATTTCAAATGATGTGGCATAAATTCCAGCCCATAACCCAGAATCTCCAAACCGTATCTGTGTAGAAACATTACAGCTCTCTCTCTTTCTGTCTCTCTCTCTCTCTGTTCTTCATCATTTATCGTTCTGTGTGAACAGAAAACCAGCCTGCAGTAAAACTGATGGGCAGTATTTTGCATGACTGAAGACAAATGACACACAAGATTCTGCATGTGTGGGTCTTTCTCAAAAGCAGATGAAGACAGGAGCTCAGTTTCCATCTCACTCTCCTCTTCTATATGTGGAGGAAGCTTCATTCTGTCCTCTCTCTCTGTCAGATTGTGATATTGCCTTTATTTTACATTTGTCTTGTCCGGTTTGTTAGTCTTGCATATCTCCCAGCATTCCCCTCATGGGCTGCATTAATATGCGACTGCAGAAATGCACCTTTAAGCGTTTCTATGGCGACTCTGAGACGACTGAGGTGTGGTAGTTTCTCAAGTTCATGACCTTGTGTGACAGATCATGTTTAAATCCCACAGTGCAAGTGTGAGAAAGATAACAGGAAATATGGGACAGATCATCACCAGCAAAAGCAAACACAAAACGTTTCTGTAACATTAGTATTTGGCTTCTCGTTAGTTTAGGGTATTTTTGGAAAACAAATCATAATGTTCTATGAATATTCTTTTGAGTTTTTTGACAACCAAAAACTAACATTCCGACAATGTTCTTGGGACCATGAATAGTAAAAGCAGAAGCTTTTCCAATTGAATACAAACCGTCTCTGTCAGACATAGTTAACACTAAACATACTGTCACTATATATATACATTTATATATAAACATACTGTCACAATATATTCAGAGTGAAATGAACATGTTTGAAAGTGTTATCTACTGTATTTAACACACATATGTTCTTTAACACCAGAGGGAGTCTCAAGTTTACCCTTTTAAGGTCGGTTTTGAACTGTGGTGTAAATAGCTGACATCACAATACTGCAGTAAGTGTTAATAGATTCACTGACAAACGGCCAGCAGATCATTCCTGATCATTTTCTGTAACACTATTTAAAATGCACAAAAACAGGCTTGAGTTACATGTAACTTCAGTTTGTGGTCACAGAATTTCCAAAATCATAAGTGCAACAGCTTAAAAACGAGCACCACCTTTTAAAGCCATATAAGTTTTAGAAATCTGCTTTTATCCTAAATTACATATCTGATTAAAACAGGGCTGGATTATAACCCAGGCTAGTGGTATTGGTTAGTATTTTGGGTGTTGTGGTTTATTGGCATGTTCATTGGATGTTATTGATTACAATAGCTGCTTGCTATTGTAAACACACTCTTGTTGCTTGTGTACAATCACTGCAAAGTAAAATGAATATTCTGATGAAAAGCATATTTTCAACCACACACAGAGTGACAAACACAAGGTGCTGATGCATGCTGGGAAATACTGTTGATCTTTGTTCAAAGAGCTGCAAGTTTCTGATTGTAATTGCTACAAAATTTAGGCAAAGGCACACGGCTTGACTCTGTTTATGTTTGTGATCAGTGTGTGTGTGTGTGTGTGTGTATGTGCGCACGTGTGTGTGTGTGTGTGTGTGTGTGTGTGTGTGTGTGTGTGTGATTGAAGAAAAGAGTAAAGGTTGGGAAACTGAGCAATACTTTGTGAATATTCATATGGACATTTGCATATTCATGCTCATGAATCCATGCATGCTTAATGAGATAAAAAGTTTATGCTCCTCACAGTAAATGTGACTGTAATCTGAGAGGTCTGTTCTGATGAATAGCTTCTGCTGAGATACAAAACCACCAGAAGTGTAAAACTGGAATCCTGGAAGCGTGTGTGCTGAAGAAAGATTGGCTGTAATCTGCCTTTAAAAGCAGGAATTGTCAAGGTCAGTCTTTCTCCTCTGAGAGGCGACGAGGCGGTGAGGGGGCTGCTGGGAAGGAGATTTTTAGCCAGCGGGGAGAGGAATGGAAAGGGTTTAGAGATTATACCACACATGTGTGAGTCTGAAGGCTGTAAAGTGAGCCGGAACAGAAATCCGGTGACCAGATCTCTTAGAGAACGAATACCAGCCCAATTATTGTGCAACTCAAAGAAATAAAATGTCTCCCTCATAGCTCAAGTGACTTCATGAAGCTGTCTCAGATGTTTCCTGAAATGTATTCAAGTGGAATTATAAATAATCTGATAATTATTGACATACTGTAAGAATATGGAGCTATTAACTAAACGTGGATGACAGTCTAGACTTTGGCCTTGGAAAAATCTGATAAGAATTGTTTGACTTTTAATTGCAGACTGTGTGTCTTGCCAAATGTGAGCAAAGCTTCCAAGTTTGATGTTCTTGAGATCTCTTGTAAAACTAGAAACGATATGTCAGATTGCTAGCGTCTGTTTCTCAGGAGAAAATCAAACATTAAGAATGAAAACGTTTGTTCTGTGTTAGCTAAACTACACCTAAACTATTGGTGAATTATTCACTTCAATATTTTATTTATAATCCTTCATAAAAGCCGGTATTTCAACAGACTGTTGATAAATAGGTTTATTACTTGCGCTGGGACGTCTGACCTCAATAGAGGATCTGATCATTCACATGGACTGAACCTCAAAGCTGAGAAGAGCTTTGAGAAGAGCCGAACATGTGAGCATCGTGACTATACTGTATAATGTGCTTTCATTTCACCTGATGCTGGAAAATGTGTTGTTGGTTTTGGTCACAGATCGCTGTTGGCAGTCATTCAAATGATAATTCGATGACAAACAGTTTTGTTGAATGTGGGTTTTTAATTTTCATTGGAGATTATAAATCTGGGATGGATCCAAAAGCCTGTGACCGCTTTGAGAAATCCAGTTTATAAATATCAGGCAGAAAACAGATTTGTGAGATGTTGGTAATCAAGACCTTTACTGCAGAGCGTAAATAACAGCAAAGACTGTAGATTATTCAAACAAAAGTTCATTTGATTTCTCTAAATGACCTCAGAACAGAATTCCCAGATTCCTCCTTAAGGCATGAGAGAACACGGACACCTTTCTCATGGAAATTTCCAGATGAGCTCAGCTGGTCAGAGCAGCTGCAGGCGGGGCTTGTGGGCAAGCTGTGATTTGCACCCTCTGTGTGGTCAAAGCGAGGCCGTCATTACATTTGGGTAATGCAGCAGTGGTTTTCTAATCATCTCTGAATTACATCAAACTCTGCCGGATTATCTCCCCTGCTGCCACCTGCATGTTCATTAAAATGTCTTTAGACTGAGATGGTCTGTTGGGATGGAACAGCGATGTATCTAACAGAGATCAATCAAACAGTCACACAATCCCTTCAGATTGTTTTCTGGGAGCTGTGTTCTCTCTCCTGACCGTACCCTGTGTTAAACACCCGGTACGTATAGATTTCTTTGTTTCACACCAGTGTCGTTTGCTCCAGCAGATGTTTCAGGTAGAGCACTGCATTATGTCTTTATCTGTCTAAGAGATGTGCTATGGCATTTTTATGATATTTCTGGAGTTGTGTTCAGCACATAAGTGCCACAATAAAACATCCATCCATTCTTCATAACTTTTACTCCCTTTAGACGTTTAGGAGACTGAAGAACACACACGTCTGCTGCTGTAGTTTTCTCTGGGTTTGGAGCAGTTTATAATTGATCACAACTTGAGCGTTCAGATGGGAAATTCTGTAAACCAAAGTCGTAATTGAGATTAAGGGTAAAAATAGATTATTGGCTTCCAGACAGATGTTACAAGATCAATTTTCACTCCAACACTGAAACCAAACGCAATTCAATACGAGTGCTGCAGGATTCTGGAACTGAAGTGTTTGTTCTGTAAGACTTTAATACAGTACAGTAAGATTTCAGTACTGTATTAACCAATACGGCGAGAGTTCGGCACTGTAGGTTTTGATTATATGAAGGTTTATTTACTGTAACATTTCAGTACTGAAATAGAGTCTACTTCAGTAGAGTTTTCGTAATATACATTTCTTCTGTACGGTAAGTTTACAGTACTGTACAGTTTCTGTACTGAAGACGTTCTGTACTGTAAGCATTTAGTACTGTACATTTACTCTAGTGTAATGTTTAGGTAATGTTGGGGTAAAGTACTGTAGGGTTTCGTTATGGTTTGATTTTTGTACTGTAGGTTTTTAGTACCAAAGCGTTTTATTGTGTGATTTCATTTCTGTCGTTTTTCATTTCAGTTTCATTATTGTAATGCAGTTTTTTCCTCAGGTAATCGCCTGGGTAAGAATATGTTTCACAAAGCGTAAGATCTGATTTCTGAGAGAGAAAATGGGAATATGATATTTGTGTGTGGACATCCAATGGGTTATGATGATGTCATTTGTAATACTGACCTCATAACCTCAGTCAAGAGGTCAGAAGATTTGGGCTCTTGTGTTGTCTTGACACGCTTAACAGTGTCATTAAAGCTCATAATAGAACAGCATATGTTGTAGGAGTCAGACTCGTTTAGAAGTTCTCTTTTATTCTGAAAGCTTTAATCATTGCACAGTTTGAAAGCAAGAGATTTGAGGTGGTTTCTGTGGAAACAAAATAACTTTAATTATGTTCCCTGGACACACGGTTGCCCTCAAAGTCAAAGAAAAGCAGGTCAGTCCAAAACTGGTTCAGGGTTTTTCTTTCTGTGCTGGATCACATGACCAGAGACCTGTTTGAATCTCCACAACCATTACACCTGCCATCATAAAATTAGACACAGGTAATCCTGACTGCCCTTGACTCTGTGCGCGTGTGTGTGTGTGTAGAAGGAGAATATAGGACATAGAGGAAAACAAGAGAAAGAGATTTTGTTGTTCTGGAGTAGATGAGTGCTGTGCTGGAAACATCTTTTAAAGCAGCTATATCTGTCTGCACTGCAGCCTGGGGCTGGAAAATGCCATCATTAAAACACAGAGAACTATCTCAGCATAGTGTGTGAGCTCAGCTAAAGTGAGCCAAGACATTTTTCTCCCCTCCTCGGCTCTCTTGTAATACACGAAATATTTGAATTCATTTTCCACATTTATTTCTGTGTTTTATGTCAACCAATCACAGACTGTCACTGTGTTATTATCAAATTAAATTAGCTTTCCCCTCACTGATGTATTATTGCAGTATTAACTCTATTAAATAAATCCATCCCTGATAGCAAATAAAACAGAACCATGTCTGGTCGCTTTGTATGTTGGTCAGATGGTCTGTTTCCAGATCTTGGCCAGAATAAGCTGCAGGGTGGACCAGACTTGATGCCGCTAGACAGAAATCTGTTCGTGTGACAATAAGCAAAAGTGCGAATGACAGTCAAAAATCTAGCTGTGCAAAACTGTCCTGCTAGTAAAAATGAATCATTTCTTAGGTTAATGTTGTTTTACTTTGACCTTTCCAGACCTGGAAAGAGAAGCAAATACAGAGAGAGAACCATATCTTCAGAGACAGGAAGAGTTTGTGTCACACACGTTTCGTAGATATCAAATGTCTCTCAAATGTAAGATTAGGTCTAACATGTTTCTGTCAGTGCGTTGTCATGCTGTACTGACATTAACTGAGCAATAAATCACTGCATTTGGAAGAGGCCATTCTGATGTTTGTTTCCTCTCTGCTTTGGCCTCTAATTCAGTCTGTCTCATTTCCCAGAGTCACAAAGAGTCAGTGTGAAAAACGAACACACACACACACACACAGAGGGTCCAGCAGTAAGACTCTCCAAGCACCAAAGCAAATAAAAATGTTTTTTGGTGAGTAAACAAAATGTTCGACAAGCTGGTGAGTAAATAAATGAATTATCCAGCAGTTAGTGGGAAATGTAGAAGAAAGTACAGCGTAACATATAGTTTCAGTTCAACCTGAGGAATGGTTCACTTCACTAAGCAATTTTATTCAGTACTTCTGTCTCTCTCTCCAGTTAAAAGTTTCTAAGCAGTTTTTAAAATAAGATAAATGTACTTGATGCAGCTAAACTGCAGGAGATATTAAGACTTGTTTTAATCTTGAACTGTTTGTCTTTTTTACCACACTGGCAGACTGTCGTTGTTTTCTCTTGTTTCAGGATTCAATCTAAAATGTTTATTAAGATTTATGCTTAAAAAAGTCATCCATATGTTTTCCTAAATCTAATAACTACACATGGGCCTGTTGTTTTGTTTTCTATAATAAAACACTGCGGTGTCTCTCGCTCTCTCCTTCTCTCTCTCTCTTATACAGTTTTCAGTCTTTTTCTGCATTGCTGTGACACACACACACACACACACACACACAGGTGTTAGGTGAGCCCCATTCTTCAGGTTTAGTCTCTGCACAGTCGTGGCGAGTGCTGAAATTTCTCATAACTCATCTCTTAATGCAGCCGGTCAGAATAAGGGCATCTATCTAGGCATACGTCTGTCTGGAAAATCTCCTGAACGCAGCTTTAATCTGATTTATCACACAGAGAGCATCTGAAATCCCGCGCCGCCCGTTTACTGAACGCAGTTACAGCTGTTTGTGATGTGCGCTGACCTCTATGAATTTAAACAGACAGCTGTTATGTCAATGCAGGCCGTTTGTTTATGCTGCTCACAGTCATTGTGTGTTCAGACTCAGTCTTCTCATGTGCAGGGAAATGATTTTTTTAGACTCGAAAGAAATCTGAGTGAGATCAACAGCGCCCCCAGGACCTCATGTGTGGTACTGCAGCCAAAGATGATCAAAGATTTGTTTGCCTAAATCATGTGCGGCTTTTCTCAATTGTAAGTGGCTTTCAAATGTAAAGTGTGATGATACTTTAGGAATAATATGATATTAACAGAATCGTTGTTTCTGTGGAAATACAATGGCATTTTGTAAGGATCTGTTCATTGCTACAAATTAACATGTATTATGAACGCCTGTAACAATACAAAAATATATATATTATTTTTTATCTCTCTCTCTCCCTGTCTCAAAATGATAATGAAGAAACTTATGTTAAAAAAATTAAAGGTATATATATTCACTTTATTGTGTGTGTCATATAGTGTAGAATTAAATCAAATGCATTAGAATAAATGTAACCGTGCGCGTCTCCATCGATTTAGCGAGACGGAATAAACGCGACGGGAGGCGAGCGCGCGGTTGTACGTACGTGCGCGCGCGTCAGTGTGGGCGCGCGCGTCCGCGTGTGCGCGCAGCTCTCAGTCGGCGCTGGGTGAGTTCAGACTGCAGACGGAGAAGATCTGCTGGAGTCTGATCCTTCAGAGATGATCCAGAAGACACGCGTGATCATCTGACGGCTCTCTCTGTGTGTGTGTGGATGCGTCTCTGCTCGTATGAGGTGATTCTTCAACACGGATGTGAGATATGAAGCGTTTCTGCACGGATCGAGCTGTGATGCTGTACTGCAGTGATACACAATAAATGCTGTGAGTCCACATCGCTTCGTGTCTGTCTGACTGTCTGTGTGTGTGTGTGTGTGTGTATGTGTGTGTGTGTGTGTGTGTTTCATTTATAAGTGGCAATTTGATATCAGAGACACCAGGCTTGACTTTCTTTCTGTGTGTCATTAGTGCGTGTTGTTTCTATTACCTGAATATATATATTTATTTATTTATTAATTCATATTATACAATAATACCGTGTGATGTCAGACCTGTGATTTAATGACTTGTGTTTATGTCTGTCTGTCTGTGAGGTGTCTCAGATTGATGGTTTTGTCCTACAGTTATTTATGAAACAGTGAATGCTGAAACACGCAGTGAAGGTGTGTAATTTTAGCATTCCTGAGCAGAACAGCCCGGTTGGAAAGCTTTGAAACGGAGAACATGATGTACAAACAGCTGAAAGATCTGTGATGCGCTCGACACTGTTCGGTGTATTTCTGAATTGATCTGATTTTAGAGTTTTACATTTGGTGTGTCTGCTGGCTCGTCGTCTGCAGAATATTCAATCAATCTGGGAAATGTAGATCTCGTGGGCTTGGGCTGTAATGTGTGTGTGTTCGTGGGCTCTCCGATATGTCTTCTGTTCTCTGGATTCATCTTCATATGAATCTCTCAGGAGCTCAAAGGTTTCCTGCAGAAATTCTGCTCCAAAAATCGCTTCCTCAGTGCGAGTTATAAATTTAGGGCCCTCGTGTATTAACAAAACTTGGAACTCAAGGCTGGGGCGAATGCGTGAGCCATGTCCTCCCACATAAGCGTTCATAAAAATCAGACGTTATGACATTGTGTTTCTGACTGTATCTCTGCCCACATTCACCAGCGTTATCCTTTATTATTTCTAGTGTTGACTAGTAAATGACACGGACCTCAAGAATCTATCATTGGTTACCAATAAAAGCCTAAAATAATCTTAAAACGGCATCAGTTTATTCGGTGTCATTGACAATAACTGAATTCAAACTCGAGCAGCGCGTGATGTCGCCTCTCGGTGAGAAAGTGTGAAGCAGCGCATGATGTGATTTCAGCTGTAGTGTACTTGGGCAATCATGTACAATTTGTTACTCACTGGAGTCTCTGGAAACAGTGGGCAGCTGTTCAGAGATCAGTGACCCTCAGACTGAACAGTGTGGCCATTATTGTCAACAGTCCATCACAGTAACTCCTGGTCACTATACAGTCGTCTATATAGTCCTCTGTTTAGTTTCTTGCTTTTTCTGATCTGCTTCTGGAGCTATTGTAGAGTCATGAATCGTGAAGGGTTTTTGATCTAAGAAATCAATGTACAGTTTTAGAAATCTACATTTTGACACACGTGCACTTTCTTAAATTTCAGTATGTCAATGACAGAAGTTGCACTTTTTAATGATCTGGTATGTGACAGCAGGTGAATTGTGTACATTTTGCGCATGGCAAAAGGAGTTTGTAAGCCACACCCACACTGGAATGACAATCACTTTTGTTATGGATATGGGGAGGAGTTTGTAAGGGGCGGAGTATGGTAAGTCACATCCACACAATTCTTGTTGCATATTACTTCCTATGACACACACACACACACACACACACACACATACACACACCAGTGTGTCTCTTTAAATCAAATCATTTACAGTCTCATTGTCAGAGTGAGGGGGAAATAGAGCAGCTTACCTCTAATCTTTAAATGAAATACTTTTGCGCAGGATAAAAGCCTCGCTGAATAACTATTATTTCACCCATTAGTTTTGCTTTACTTCCCTGAAATGTAAATTGCTGTCTGTTTAGAGAACAGTCAGGCTCAGAATACCCAAATTAAATTATTTTAAAATCAGGATTTGCCTGTTCTGTTTTAAAATAGCTTCTCTCATTTCCTGGTATTATGTTAGTGATTTTCTTCAGCAGAGTTGTGATGCTGCAGCATCATGTTCCATTTTAAAAAGATGTCGCATCTAGACATCAGCATAAAGCAGCATGTATGTGAGCTACACTGATACTTCTTCAGATGAATTAGCATGAAGCATCAGAGCTAGTTAGTAATGAAGAGTGAGCCTGTACTAGTCCTGCTGTGTAAATGTTCATCAGAATGGAGGACTCTTCGAGGAAGAGTTTGAAATGTCAGCTAGTCAGGCGACTGTGGGCGTGGCCTAGTGGTGGGCAGCGCTTGTTAAGATGTAAAGCGTTCGCTTTAAGATGTGATTCGACTGTTGGTGTAGCAGGTGCTTGTATTGTTTGTGTGGTTGTGTTTATAATGAGGTTTTGACTGATGTCAGTGTTGTTGATGTGAGCTGGGCACATTTTGTAGATTACGTCGCACTTGCTGGATGCTACTCTTATCATGTTATGTTTGTGGGCGGAGCTTCTGTCAACATGCAGACCTGATCCAAAGAGCGAGCGAGAGTGTGTGCTTCTCTGTTTGTGTGTGTGTCTCTCACTGGAACATTGTAGCTGATCTCAGATCTGTGCGAGTGTGTGCGAATGTTCGGTATTCATCTCACAGCAAGAGATCGATGAAACCTCAGCAGCTGGTTTTGCTTGCCGAATGAGATGGCAACACCCATCAGATCTGTGTGTGTGTGAATGTGTGTGTGTGAGAGAGAGAGTGTGTGTGTGTGTGTGTGAGTGCATGATTGTGTGTGTGTGATTCGTGTATTTGGGCTGATTGACATTTGTTAGCTGAGTTCAGAGAGGTAATAAATTCTCCCGGACGGCCGCACAGTGGTGCTCAATACAGACACTGCTTAAAGCTCAGATTAAAGGTGTGTGTGTATGTGAGAGTGTGTGTGTAAGAGGCTGAGGTAAGCATCCCCAGTCTAACACTTTCTTTAATTGGATTTGTTTATTCATCAGCGCTCCTGCTGGATTTACTGTGAGCCGTAAACATGTCGATAGCTCTTCCTCAAGATCATCGCGCACGCGAAACATTTTGATTGAGAAAAACTGTTGCTATCGACATGATGATGCATCACTTCCTGTAAACTCCACTTACAACATTAACAAAGTTTCTCTCTCTTTCATAATTAACTCAGATTATTGAGTGTGTCCACTAAGCACATTTTTAATGCCACACAATGGTGAAACAGGCCCATTGCATTGTGGGATGGCGCACTGTTATATCTCACAGAAATGTATTGAGCGCGAGTGTGTTTTGCGGTTCGTTTCGTGTCGATGATCTTCCTCCTGAAATCTTTCTGATCAATCTGCTGTGACTAAAATAGAAGCACGCAAAGGTTTGTTTTATGTGAAGAGAGAGAGAGAGGCAGTGGATTTACACAGGTCATGTGATCCCAGCCGAGAGTGTGTGTTTCAAGAGAGGATGAGTGTGTGCTTTTCACCAGACGCCTGGAGACAGAACGCGATTCGAGAGCCTGACCAACAGAGACAGAAAACTGTTGGTGAAAACTGAGCTGTGTGTGTGTGTGTGTGTGTGTGATCCCTGGAAGCCAGTGTTAAAGAGGTAGAAGAAAGGATGGTGGAAGGGTTGTGTTCCATTCTCTCTCTCTCTCTCTCTCTCTCTCTCTCTCTCTCCAGATGAGCTGGACACAGGAAGCACTCATAGGAGATGGAGGTCCTGCACTTCTTACTGATGGATGACACTGATATCAGACATCTTTCCATATTAAAGCTGTTTCAGCTACACAGTCTGTGGGGAACTGGAGAGCAGAGGGAGGGAATCTCACCTGTATAACCAAACCAATATAACTTGAAATCCACACCCAAGCAAAACTAAACAAAAATGTTGCTAGATGTCTGGACTGTGTGTGTGTGTCTGTGTGTGTCTGTGTGTGTCTGTGTGTGTGTGTGTGTTTGTGTGTGTTTGTGTTTGTGTGTGTCTGTGTGTTTGTGTGTGTCTGTGTGTGCGTGTCTGTGTGTGTTGAAAAAATATGATTGTATTTGCACATAGTCCTGGTTGTGTAAGTAGGAGAAAAACAAAGTGGATCAGACCGATCCACACAACATCATAACACTCTCGTAACCAATCAGTAATTAGGGGGCGTGTCTGCCAGCTGTTAGTTGCTGCCTGTGTTGTTTAGCATGTTTGTTATTTTGAGGGCAGAGCAATAGAGGGAGGAGTGTGTTTGATTTTGTGTCCATTTCAATTAACCACAGTCTCATCAATCACGTACTGCACCTTTAAAAAACACACTCAGGAATCTTCACTGGAGAAATCAACTAGCCTTCATCTTTTATAATGTTTATACATCACAGTATTTGTTACTTTAATCAAAATGATGTATGTATTATATGTAATTACTTTGTTGTGATGTAGTACAGAGAGTTTTATTACAGAGGTAAGAATCATTAAGAATAATAAGGCGCTAAATGACTAATTAGACTGGCCAGAAACCATGTAAAACCACCTAAATCACCATAAGCTGGATTAAGAGGGATTTCCAGCTGGGTTGTCTGTTGTCTGGTGGCTTTAATGAATGCAGATCAATACTGCTGATGGACATCAAGACATGAACATGTTCTGACTTTAAACTGCTAGAAGAAACAGCAGAAAGACTTTCTCCTGGTCTGATGAAAGACGCCTCAGATCTCAACGACTCATTCAACACTTATTTTGTCACTGTTTGTGTCTGCCGATTGTTAGTGATGCAGGTCTGATTATCTGATCTGATTCAGAGACTGACTGGGCTACAGTGTGAAGGGGTTCTTTAAAATCCTACTCTGTAATGACTCGCAAACAAAAACACAGTTTTAAAGAACAAAAATACTATACAAAATTAAATCATGTCTGTGTTTACTGTCTTAATATAAATCCTGTCAAAGAGTTTCTTTATCTGCAGCCGTCAATAGACTAGACTTGACTAGACTGGACTGGACTGGGTATACGCACTGTCTAATGTCTATCAGCTTCTAAATGTAAACTTCAAGGCTGCAGTATATTAAAGAAAAATGCAATACGTGATAATTTTCAAAAGAAAATGATATAACAAACATATGTTTCACATTCTTTCTGTAAAAAGAAAGTGTCACTACAACTTTTAAAAGAAGATATCGGATATCTGCACTTAAAACTGTTGCGATATTTCCACTTATTGTGCATAAATTATGACAGGCTATTTATTCATGTATAAAATATCTCTTGAAACTTTCTTTAGACTTGCTCTGACAAACCTTAGCAAAGCAGAGCGCGTAGCCTTTGTGAAAACCTGGTTCTTAAACTTTCATAAAATAGTTTTAATATGCTGGAGAAAAAGCATTATTAGATTGATGAAGAGAGAGCTTTACTGAGCCAATAGCTGCAGAAATCACAAATTACAGCTGATCAACTTGATACAAGCATGAAATTGTGTTTTGAACTGGTAATCACCCTCTGTGAGTTTGGAGAAAGATGCCTGGGGGAGGAATTCTGAAAAGCATGCTGGGTAATTGATTGTTTGCCTAGCATCTGTCAAAGTCTAACAGAGACATTAACAGAGCTGTCAGTCTGGTGCATCATGGGAAATTCATATGCAGTGTGGGTCCAGCAGGTGGACTGGAGTGAATGCAGTGAATCCGGATTGGAACCCTTATGGTCTGCTTGAGCACCACAACATAATATGCTGACGTATGTGCAGTAACAGCATTAAGGTTAATACTGTAGCATGTGTGTGTTTTAGTTGTACTGTTTATAGTTCATAATGGTGTTTGAGTGACTGTTGGAGCCACCTGGTGGTCTGGAGGACAGGATGTGACTTTGGCTTTATATTTGTGTATACAGGTGTTATATAAACAGAACAGATGGTTGTGTTAAAAAACTCTGGGTCATTTATCGCTCATGTGGCGGTCTGTTTGTTTATGATCTGGTTAGTTATGATTGTTTTGTTCAGTTACTCTGCAGTGCTGTGAAATCTGATGAACCCAGACGTTCAGTGGCTTATTAGTTTATGTAATGATCTACCTGTCAGAACATGTTTACAGGGATGTCTCTCTCTCACACACACACACACACAGATCTGCTGTAACTTTATACGACACAGAATGATGAATAGGGTTGTATAATATGCACAGAAAATCATCCTACACATTGTGTGTGTGTGTGTGTGTGTGTGTTTGTAAGTGCAGTGTGTCTCATGACTCATTCACTGTTCTCCAAATCATTTATGTAGAGAGTAAATGTGTGTGTGTATCATCTATCTGTGTATATATATGTGTGTGTGTGTGTAACCCTGTAAGGAGTTTTCCATGATTTCTTTTAGGTAGATTGTGTTTCTCAAATGCAGCAGAAGCTGCTGGTTCAGACTGTTGTACAGAAGGTTTAATGGTAGACTTAAGAAACAGAGCTCGGGTTAGAAGCTGCAAACACTAATGAATAAATTGGCTGCTGCGTTTAATACATCTGCCTCTTGTAGTCTCAGTCCATTTATTACATTGACAGTATTTTTACTCACACACACCGACTGATGGTTCATGTGCTGTGTTAGAAGCACCAGTGCATCTCCATGTTGCTGATTCCAGCAGCTGTTCTGAGCTCCTGCTGCTGTTTCTTCACCTTCAGCTTCAGAGTAAGTGGGTCTTCCTGCCCACGGAGACCGAACACCAGAAATCTGAGATGTTTCAGTTCTGAGGAGCTGCTAGAGCTGCAGGCTGGAGATGTTTTTAGAAGGTCAGTGGTGGATCTGAAGCTCTGCTTGGCCTCTCTCAGCATACAGTAATAACTGGAAGAAGACGAGAGAAGACCCTAATGAGTAGGAGAGGAGAAGGTCCCTAGCAAGTGTGTGTGTGTGTGTACATGTTTTTCTACCACTGTGGGAACCACATGCCCCCACGAGGTAAAACTGATTATGAAACATACTAAATGATGGTTTATTTTTTAAAATATATAAAAGCAGAAAGGTTTCTGTGAGTGTGAGGGTTAGGGGATAGAATATACAGTTTGTACAGTATAAAAGTCATTATGTCTATGGGAAGTCCTCATAAGGCATAGAAACAAGTGTGTGTGGGTTTACTCCATAATATATTGGGGACAAATTTGTACTTAAATTTTTACTTGAAAACCTCCTTTTTGGGGATGTCCTCATTTGTAAAAAATAGTACAAAAATATAGTCAATAAAGTTTTTATGTTAGGGTTAGACTGTGGATCAGGTTTGATTGTTTATAACTAGCTGTTTATAAAACAATAGAAATCTATGGAATGTCCCCACTCAGGTAGATAAGTAAACGCGTGTGTGTGTGTGTTTTGTGTGTGTGTGTGTACAGGACAGGATTAGCGAGCAGTCTGATTGTGAGCTCGATTAGACTCTTAGTGTGCTGTTTCTCTAACAGTGACAGATGTGTGTTTAAATGAGATTATCACCCTGAGGAAACAGTCTCCGCAGCACAGTGCAGTAATTCACAATCACACTGTGCCACATTCTGATGTACTCATAATACAACAGCTAATGATGCAACATGCAGAAATGTGATGGAGGTTAAATGAAGAAGGTGCTGCGTCATCAAACTGCCTCACTGTCTTCATTTCTGAACTATAATCATACCTCACTGTACATTCTCCCTCTCTGTTACTGTACACACTGTTATTTACATTTATGTTTCAGCGCATTCAGACTATACATCAGTATGTGCATTCCCTGCGATTTGAACCCATGACCCTGGCATTGCAAGTGGCATGCATGATAAGTTACAGAGCTGCAGAAATGCATTAACTCTGCTTTACTGCACCACAGCATGTTATTTTACACACTAATGGACCGCATTACTGTTCACACTAACCTGCTTTACACTGTATCCATATTACTTTGCACACTGCATTATGCAGTAATTTACCGCATTATTTAACGTGCAAACTTGACGTGTTATGTTACACGCTACTGTACTGTGCTGCATTAAACAAGTTCCTTCTTGTCAGGTTCACATGTAGAACATTTGCGTACGTTCTGAGGTTTCGGCAGCACACGCTGCAGCCGCTGCATCGCTGTGAGCTGAATCCGGTTCCGCAGCAGCAGTAACGGTTTAACACGCTTCCCGCGCGCCACACGCCGACGACTCTCAGCCTAACTCTCTCTTCAAAGACTTCATCATTGATCAGATGAGCAGCTGGGGCTCACAGTGGGAGCACTGCTGATTATTCATTACAAATCAACCAATTACAAGCGAGCATTCAAATTGACTTCATCTGCATTCCTGATGCACAGCTGTTGGCGTAGCGTGTCAAAATGTTCAAAAGCTTCAATGCTTAAGTGTTTCATGTCTCAGATAAAAGGGTCTGCCAATAACTAAATGTAGGGTTGTCAATTTAACATCATTATAAATAATATGATGAAAATTAATAATTGTACCATAGGAACAGTTCACACAAGCCTCAAATGATTCATTTATTAATGTCTAAAGCCACGTTTTCTGATGCCTGTTGAACGCTTTTATCTTCCGCAGTAATTGAATTGTCTTCATTTCGAAATGTTTCTCTGCAAATATTGATATATGTGATTAATTCGATTAATTAATCGGCGTGTTGCGTAATTGATTTAATTAGACTTTTCATCGACTGACAGCCCAATCCGAAATGTTTGTCATGTTCGTCTTCAACCACCTCTAAAGAATCACACAGTATTTGTGTTACAGTGTTGATTAGAGATGCAAATTAATAAGACAAGTTTTTCATTTGCACTTGGGAATTTGCTAACGAGATCTTTTCAGCTTCTGTAACACGCGCTGGTCTGGAAGATGAATATACGGGTGTTTGTGTGTGTGGGAGGCGGTCGACATGTCAGCGAGTCTTTTAATGGCCTCAGCTGCAGAATTGTGAGTGTTTAAAGAGCCATTGTAAGGATTATAAAGGGTCTCCAAGGTCTTTGAAGTAAAAAGACTTTTGTTTGGCCGATGGGTTGGTGAGATCACCAGAAGACACAATATTAACACTTGTCTTGGAGGGCAGACGTAAACATCAGCAGCATCACGAGTCTTAATGCAAGCTGTTCGTCTTTCTTTATGAGCCTGTGTCACAGCAGCAGGAAATAAACATGAATGCTCTCGATGGAACCATTTCTCTGCTGTGTAGGTGGTTTTGAAGTCGGAATCAGAATCACATCAGGTCGGCAGTGAAAATCGTGATAACAACATGAATGAAGTGTTGGAAATACAGGATCTGTTCCAGAACCTTCTGCAGTGACCACATTAAAGGCGACATGGACACACTCCTGAGACCTGGTGTAATGCAGTAGGTAGAGTCATTTGTAAGATTGTAAGGGGGGCATTGCACATGTTTTTTGTAGAGATGGCAGTCCCAGAATGCATTGCAACAAGCTTTGTGAAAATACAAGTCTAAGATTATCAAGAAGAATGTTGATGATATTCTTCATTCAGTCTCAAAACTTCTTGTTTAAAATAATTCAATGCATTGTTTGTTTGAAAGGTCTGAAATCTCTGTGTCTGCCAGTTGCTGGTGAAGAAAGTCTTCAGAACAGCGTATGAAAACAGTCATTTTTACTCCATTTACATGTGAAACGTGTTTTGTTTTTGCGCCAGAGGCACAGATGTTTCTGCATGCAGATATAACTGTGCATGACAATAATCTCATAAAGTTCATTTGTTGAACAGTCAAAAGGGATTTTGTGTTCACTCTAAAATGATAACGAAATGCACAAGTGTTTGTGTTCTGCTGTTTATTTGGTCATATTTCTCCTGCTTGTGCAGGTTACTGAGGTTTGTGCACGAGGGAGACGCGGCTAAACCTTTGAGACCACATGTTCACGTGAGAGAGGTTTTCAGAAACCTGCTGAACGCTTCAGACCATCTGTGTACATCTGTATGCTCAGATTTGTGTTTGATGGGCGTCTTCTCTTAGAGTCTCTCATGTGTTGTGGCGGTTGCTGTGAACCGTATTCCTCTCTGAAATGGTGGATAAATTCACACTTGTGCTTCATACCATCATTTCAGACGGGCTGTACACATGGAGGTGTGAACTCTCACTGGCATTGAGAGTGGAAAGGCTGTTTGCTCGCTGCTCAGCTGTTGTGGTGCACTAGAGCTTCAGAACGATTCATGAATAACTTATGATGCTGATGTAATCTTTGCAGTGGATTCCAAGCCGAAGTCCCAATGCTTCACATACACGAGTACACGAGCGCTCCTGTGTGTTTAAAGCTTTTGAAGTTGTTGAGGTTCAAAGCAAAGGAGATCCAAAAATGGACGTTGTTTTCTCTCACAGTTGAAATAATCCTGTTGATACTGTGATAGTTTTATGTGTCTCTAATGTAATGATACACACAATGAACATGGAAATGGAAAATTATGTGTGTTAGAAAGGCTGTCTAGAAAACCCAGCTGAAAATTTTCGCTTGTAAAAATGTTTCCCTAACGATAAGTATACGTTAAAAATATTTTTAAAGGTTTTAGAAATCTTTAATACATCCAGTTTTTTAGACATTATATTGACGTTATTGTTTGATTATGAGAACGTTAAATCACCTTTTTTTTAATTCTGTAAGGTTTTTAAAACATTCCACTAACATCTTACCAGTAATGTTTTTCTACACAGGGTGCATACTGTTAAAACGTTCTTCTAACATTACCACAAGAACATTTAGATAACTTTAAAAGAACTTTTGTTTTTCAGTTTTTTTTATATTGCGCTTTTTACAATGTTACTTTGCTTCAAAGCAGCTGTACATGTAAAAAAAAACCTTTAGTGATCGTTAGCCAACGTTCTGTGAAGGTTCCCTGTTAACTGGGACACTCTTTTAGCCCCTTTGCTCAATGTATGATATTCAATAAATGCACAATTCTCTTGTGTTCTAGAATCACATTCCCCCGAGTAAAGGAATACCACATGGGAAGTTTTAGTCAGTACTGTGAGGTAATGATGCTGTATTGATTTGAACTTCATATTTATAAGTGAATGTTCTGTTTCTCTCTGTGCAGGTAACCGGTAGGATGGTGGCAGGGGAAGTGAGTGGGCACAGCTTCCTGGTGGCATGCTGGCAGCCCATTCTGATCTTGATGCTGGGCACGGTGCTGTCCGGTTCCGCTACAGGCTGCCCGTCTCGCTGCGAATGCAGTGCTCAGGAGCGCTCAGTCATGTGTCATCGCAAGAAGCTGATGTCCGTTCCGGAGGGAATCCCGGCGGATACACGACTCTTGGACCTCAGCAAGAATCGTCTCAAAACCATCAACCCGGATGAGTTCTCCGCCTTCCCGCACCTGGAAGAGCTGGAGCTCAATGAAAACACCATCTCCGTCATCGAGCCTGGCGCCTTCAACAACCTCTACGGCCTGCGGACTCTGGGACTGCGCAGCAATAAGTTGAAGCTCATTCAGCTGGGCGTGTTCACGGGGCTGAGTAACCTAACAAATCTGGATATCAGTGAAAATAAGATCGTGATTCTGCTGGACTACATGTTCCAGGACCTGTATAACCTGCGCTCTCTGGAGGTGGGGGATAATGACCTGGTCTTTATATCCCACCGAGCCTTTCACGGCCTCAGCAGCTTGGAGCAGCTTACCTTAGAAAAGTGCAACCTGACCTCGGTCCCGACCGAGGCCTTCACGCACCTTCACAGCTTGATCACGCTACGTTTACGTAACCTTAATATCAACAGCATCAGAGATTACAGTTTCAAACGACTGTACCGCCTCAAAGTGTTGGAGATCGCCAACTGGCCCTACCTGGATACCATGACAACCAACTGCTTGTATGGTCTGAACCTCACGTCTCTAACGATCACCAATGCTAACCTGACGTCAATTCCATACTTGGCTTTGCGTCATCTGGTTTACCTCCGGTTCCTCAATATGTCTTACAATCCTATCCAGATAATTGAAGGGAATCGACTTCATGACCTGCTGAGACTGCAGGAGTTCCACCTGGTGGGCGGCCGTCTGATGATGATAGAGCCATACTCGTTCAGAGGACTCAGCTACCTAAAAATCCTCAATGTGTCCAGCAACGCCCTGACCACCCTGGAGGAGTCAGTATTTCATTCGGTGGGCAACCTAGAGACCCTCGCGTTGTATGACAACCCACTGGCCTGCGACTGCCGCCTGCTCTGGGTTTTCCGACGCCGTTGGAGGCTCAACTTCAACCGCCAGCAGCCCACTTGCGCCTCCCCAGAGTTTGTTCAGGGTAAAGAGTTTAAAGACTTCCCAGACGTCCTTCAGCCCAATTACTTCACCTGTCGCAAGTCAAGAATCCGAGACCGCAAGCCGCAGCAAAAATTTGTTGACGAAGGCACCACCATTCACTTTGTGTGTCAGGCAGATGGAGACCCAACGCCCGTCATCATGTGGCTTTCCCCGCAGAAACAGTTCATCACCACAAAAACGATAGGAAGGCTCACTGTTTTCCCAGACGGCACTCTGGAGGTACGGTACGCTCAGATTCAGGACAACGGAACCTACGTGTGCATCGCCAGTAATGCAGGTGGAAATGACACAGCTCTGGCCCACCTGCACGTCCACAGTTACTCTCCGGACTGGCCCAATCAACCCAACAAAACCTTGGCGTTCATCTCCAACCAGCCCAACGACAATGGAGCCAATGGCACAAGAGCACAGGTCCCCTTTCCATTTGATATAAAGACACTAATCATCGCCACCACCATGGGTTTCATCTCCTTCCTGGGCGTGGTTCTGTTCTGCCTGGTTCTGCTTTTCTTGTGGAGCAGAGGCAAAGGGAACAGCAAACACAATATTGAGATAGAGTACGTCCCGCGCAAATCAGATGCTGGCATGAGCAACAATGGAGGGGACGCGCCTCGTAAATTTAACATGAAAATGATATAACCCAGCCAGGGAGCGCAAAAGACCCTTTTAACAACAGACTCCTACAAACAGAAACGAGATTCCCTTCCTGAAGAACATCTGACTCTGAGCTCCCCGAAGAGGAGGCGTGTTCTCCCTCTCTGACCTGCGGAGGGATGTGAGACACAGGAGTCTGCTCTTTCGTTTGATATTGAACACGAGAGAGGAGAATTCTCATGTTAGGCACTCCTCTGTGATGGCCGCTTAAATTCAGTCTGTGGGGACCAGTATCTTCAAGAAAGGGTTTGTTTTAACACTGAACCTCCTGTGGTTTTCTATGGGCAAAAAAAAACCTCCAAAATGTTACGTGTCGACCTTCAGAATGCAGAGGCAGAGTATCTTTCTCCCTGTTGTCCTCCTGCCTGAATCCTCTTCGTTTGTTCGTTTGTTATTCGTTTAACCCATTTGTTTTCTGTTTTATACTAAAATGAATAGTTTTATGACAGAATAACAGTAGAAAATCAGGGGTGAAAAGCACATTAACAAAACTAACAGCTGAATTTGCCCAAATGTATCTTCTGTGTCAGTCAACACAATATGTAAAATAATAGATTCGTTTGATCTGTTGATTACAATTTCCTGCCGTATAATTAACAGAAATGTGGATAGTGCATCTTTCCTGCAGCGTTTCCCTCTGTCTGTACTGTTCTCTTTGTTTGCTTTTCATTTCGCATTGGCAAACATGTTTTAGATGTATTTGTTGGCTAAGTCAAGAACAGTGTATAAGAAGAGCATCAGAGCATCAGTTCTGTGGAGTGACACATGGATACACGAGTAGAGTTTGTAGCTGTTGGATTAATTATACAGTAAATGAAAGCGGCAGTAATTGTGAGTGTTTTCAGAGACGATGTGTTGCCACAGCATTTTACAGCATCAATTCTTCTGTTGAAGTTTTGGATAAAAAACAATGGAGATGTCTGGCTGTTTTTGACACACTCAAATATTCCATAAAAACACATCTGTCCACTGGATCTCACACCTGTCTCACTGTTTTACATCTGTCCACTGGATCTCACACCTGTCTCACTGTTTTACATCTGTCCACTGGATCTCACACCTGTCTCACTGTTTTACATCTGTCCACTGGATCTCACACCTGTCTCACTGTTTTACATCTGTCCGCTGGATCTCACACCTGTCTCACTGTTTTACATCTGTCCACTGGATCTCACACCTGTCTCACTGTTTTACATCTGTCCACTGGATCTCACACCTGTCTCACTGT